>CM066979.1:610000-915158 GCA_033971965.1 Cucurbita ficifolia
CACCTTTGTAATTGGTATGAACTCTGTTTCTACTAGAATCTCAGAATATTTGTATAAAGTCCTAAATTTTCCCCGTCATTCTAACTCTCTTTCAGAACTATTTTTAAGCAAATTTTCAATGTTGAGGTTTTTCAAAGTGAAGCCAGTGGCCCTATGTTGTGAATTTTGTACTTAATGTGGTGACTTGACTTCTTTTATGAATTTCTGTTTCAAAATTGTTGGTGCATATAGTTTAGTATTCACCTTATCATTTCCCATGCCTTTGGTAGCATAAAGAGGTGGCATGGTTAGTAATAGTCTATAACTTAGGCATCTAAAAAGGTTAAAAAACGTCAACAACTCTCCCAGTCTCGATGGCTTGTTAAGACATGCTAGTTAAGTGATCTAAGTTTGATTTAGATTAAGCGGTGATGCAGTGCCAATGCCACTGCATTCCTTTGCACTAACTATAATGCAGTTTGTTCGGCAATTGATCCTTTTGTTGGTGGTATGTGTGCCTCGTCTTAGTGGATGACCGCAATCTGCGGGTAGCTGATTTTGCTCAGTTTTGGGCAATTGCAAAGGTATATTCTCAATTCTTTCTTTCTTACAACCCTAGCCGTCGTGTACTGAAGTGGTGACTTAAATGTGGGTGGCAACATCATTTATTTAAGTTTTGAGTTTTCCAATGGGTTTGTGCATGGTGACTTTAGTATGTAGTTTGGAATAGGTAGTGATCAGGTTGACAGCATAAAAAGGCAGATCATTTCTTCAGAACCGATGTTGATGTAGGCTGTACATTATTTCATCCACATTTGAGTCTTGGTCATGCCGTTGAGACAACTTGAAGTTGTTGGATTATTTTTGCTGCACATGAATTCACGCACCAGCCAATTCCTATGTGGATTTTTCTTTGGATTCTCAGCCCTAGGGCTTATGACCTTCATTTGAATTTTTAATGTCCATATGGTTAACAACAGTTTATGTGCTTATGTTGTTTTTCCTTTTATCAGTGTTATTATGGATGCTCGCATTTGATTTCATGCATCTTATTGGTCTACTTTGTCATTTTGTAATCATTCTCCATTTTTAACTGGATCCATTGAGGGAGCTTTTATGAAAATCCCATGGTTCATTTTCCGAAAAAGTTGTGATTTTATATTTTATATTTCTTTGTGTTTTTACATAACGATTTCAATATACTTGGGATGCTTGTTGTTCTTGGCCTGCAGTGTTAATGGTCCTTTCATGCTTCCTGTTGATAAACACAAATCTTGTCAATTGGTGTAATAATCAATGCTACAGCATTGCCTTTCTATAAACTAGCAAGTCTTTAATTTTGGGGTTTGTTTTGGTAGTTTTCATATAGCGTCATGTTAGTCCGTTCATAAAAGTCGCAGGAGATCAAAGGAAGATCATAAAAACCTTTCTCTACGCTACTTTGCTGCTTCATACAAGAAGATTTGGCCATTTTCTGATAATAGTGAATTATGTTTCTTTTTATTTATCCCAAGGAAAATCAACTATCACAATTGTGATGATCTAATAACTAATTATCTGAGGTTCAATGAATATAGTTTTTATAGAGCAGATGTGTTACTTTTTACATAACCCATCATGAAAACTTAGTTATATATAGCAAACAGTCGAGAGAAGTAATCTGAGGCTTTGCTGTCTACTATTTTGTTTTCTTATATTTCTTTCTTTCTCTTGCTAGAGTTCGGGCTATGAAGTTTACATTTTGGAAGCGACGTATAGGGACCCTACAGTAAGTCTTTTTCTCAATTCTTTTCTACTAGAATTGAGGCCTTATCAATCGAAAATATTCCTTATGATTTTTTCTTCTATGGGGAATGTAGGGCTGTGCAGCGAGGAATGTGCATGGATTTAATCTCGATGATATACAAAAGATGGCAAGACAATGGGAAGAAGCTCCGGCTTTGTACTTACAATTGGACATCAAGGTTCGTTGAAATCAAGCATGAGGTTTTGTTCATCTGTTTTAAAGTTATTTTTTTCATTCAATAATATTTCGAGATAGTTTGAATGATGAGGTTGCCAAGATTATGTCGAATTGTGATCGACGTGTTTAGTGCACCAACTAATTATTGACATGAATAATTTGTAAGAAAACAGAAAAGATTCCAAATTTCTTTCTGATTAGAATACATAAACTTTGGGAAAGGAAAGAAATTGCCAATTTGATTCTTTGATAGATAGAGGTGATGAAAGACAACTTTTTAGCTGTAATGAACGTTTTTCTTTCAATTGTGATGACTTGCAGTCCTTATGTCATGGGGATGACCTTAAAGAAAGTGGAATTAAGGAGGTAATGTTTTGTTTTGTTTTGTTTGGGCAATGAAATTTTGAAATAATCTTATATATTTTCTAGTATGATTTATGCTTGTCATGTCTGTCTGCCAGGTGGACATGGATATGGAAGATGAAGATGATGATACTCCACCTAGTTTTCAAGAAACGAAGTCGATAAAGACAGCATTACATCCACAAAGAGACGATGCTTCTGAAGGTATAGTCGCATGAATGAAAAAAACAATCATATATGCATTTATCAGGACTTGATATATGTTATTTTAAATCCTTTTCAATTAGTGGTAGGCTAACAACACATCAGTACAGGTCTGACTCACGAGTAGCGTAGCCCGATTCATATTTTGGTTTCTCACATCACATTTTACTGCAGAAGACGGGAAAAGATGGGAGGAAGAATCGGACCATCGGAGAGAGGAAGTAAAAGAGTTGGGTAGGAGTAAATGGTCAAATGATTTAGATGATGATGATACTGAAAGAACAGATGGCGTGAATGGTCATGCAAATGCTCTTTCTGGCTTGATTCAAGCATATGCCAAAGAAGGAAAGTCCGTGCGCTGGATCGACCAGGTTTGTGTTGAGTTTCATCTTATTCACCAATAGTTGTCGATCGAATGGTCTCTCGATTTCATTTTCTCTGTGCTGTTTGGTATTTTTGCCTAAACAAATCTGGTTCGATCTGGAAAATTCTTGAACGAAGAGCACGTGACTGTGCTGAATGTAATCGTCAATGTCATATTTGCTTTCCATAATGTTCAGCAACTTCCTGTTTGTATATTAATTAATGTCTTCATGTACATAAGTTTTTGGCTTTTCTTTTAATCGAAACGCTCCTTTCCAGGCTGGTTATACTGGATTCTCGATTGGTGCTGCAAAAAAGGCAAACAGATTATCCTTAGTTATTGGTCCTGGTGCTGGATATAACCTGGTTAGTCATTAACTTAGTATGAGCTATGTTGTAAAATTGTTCGTATTCTCATTTGGTACAAAATTGCAGATGTCCAACCCATTGCCAGAAGAATACCAATACCGTGGCTCAAACCAAAACAGCAATGAGTCGAAGAAACACAGCAGATTCGAGGAGCGATTGCGTGCTGAAAGTGAGTCGTTTAAAGTCGTTTTCGATAAAAGGCGACAAAGGATAGGAGGACTAGATTGGGAAGAGGAGTAGGGATTGTTAGAAGAAGCATAAAATTTGCATATGAGATATATTCATTTTTTGACATCTTCTTGTCACCTTGAAACACGGTGGGTGGGTGGCTCAGTGTGTAGGGGTCAGAAAGGCAACGTTTTTCTGCTCCTGATGACCATTTTGGTGGTCAGATTTGTGTAATGAATAACAAAGTAAGTTCCTAAGTTTAGGTTTTTCAATCTTACTGCCTGGGCTGTACAGTTTAATTGTTTGTTCTTAATATGAAATTCATATTCAGAAAAATTGAACTCGGGATATACTCGAACGACGAACAGTTTCTTTAAATTTACTAACCGGGAGTGAAGGACCGACCTATTAACTTTTTAAATAATAATTAGGTTGTGCTCAAATTGACTTCTCATCTTGCCTCGTCGCAAGTTTACCATATTGTTATTATTTTATCTTACCAGACTTATCTTACGAGACATGTCTAAGATGTCGAGGTAAATAATTGACATTAACATATTGATTCTAATTAGTTTTTTACTCCGCACAAAAAAAAAAAAAAACTTATTGAATCTTAACAAAATTTTTACATAAGAAACTAAATCATTACATATATTAAAGTATAAAGGTTAAGGTCTCGTTTTGTAACAGTTCAAGCTTATCGCTATTTGATATTGTCTTCCTTAGGCTTTTCCTTATGAGTTTTCTCTCAAAGTTTTAAAACGCGTCTACTAGGAAGAGGTTTTCACGGTTTCGTTCCTCTCTCCAACTAATGTGAGATATCTGACTTTGATACCATTGTGAGATCTCACATTTGATGAAAGGATACGAAACATTCATGGTGTGGAACCCTCTCCCTAGCAAACACGTATTAAAATCGTGAGGCTGACGACGATACGTAACGGATCAAAACGGGCATGTGAGATCTCACAATCCACCCCTCGGGGAGTCCAACATCTTCGCTAGCACACCGCCCAGTGTCTGGCTCTAATACCATTGTGAGATTCCGAGGGTAACGAAACATTCCTGGTGTGGAACCTCTCCCTAGAAGTCAAGTTTTAAAATCGTGAAGCTGACAGCGATACGTAACATGCCAAAACAGACAATATATACTAGCAATGAGCTTGAACGGTTACACATTTAATTGCGTGATCTCTAAAGTCTCTCTCATTGAGTCTCTTTTGTTATTTTGTTCATTAGCTCCTTGGCTATATATTCCAATAAGCTTTCATGGGTTCCATATCTATTGATAATTCCAAAAAAGAAACAACATTTATAAGATGGATAGCCAATAATATTAAAGTACATACTCATTCATAAAGGCAACAACACAGCTAATAGCTGCCATACATAGTTCTGTAACTTCGTCTTCAATCTACATATTTAGTGCTTAAACCTCTGTTACATTACAGGGTTGGGTTGAACTTTAGAATCAAAACTCTCCCAAAAAGCTTGAGTTAACAGGGCTGGTTCCTTATGCATTTTAGAGGCCCTGCGAACCGTGTAAGCCTTGTGACAAATGTTCCTGGTTTTGCATGGATCACATCTTTCTTGGAGTATTTTCTTATGGGGTTCCCAGATTGGACAAAGAAAGCTCCATTCATCAGCAGATCTCCTTCTGATCTCCAATTCCATGTTTTCCATTCGCTTTCTGTTGCATATACCCTTTTCGTCACCTGGATCGTTCCAAACAAGCGGGTCAACACTTTGTTGGTGTCCCGGGTACGTAAGTAAGGGACCCTATCTCAATGAGACCAGCAAAGTCACGAGATTTAAGCTCGAGCCCACTGCTAGTAGATATTGTCCGCTTTAGCTCGTTACTAGGGAGAGAGGTTTCCACACCCTTATAAAGAATGCTTCGTTCCCCTCTCTAACCAATGTGGGATCTCACAATCCACCCCCCTTGGAGGCCCAACGTCCTCGCTGGCACACCGTCCGATGTTTGACTCTGATACCATTTGTAACAGTTCAAACCCACCGCTAACAGATATTGTCTGCTTTGGCCCGTTATATATCGTCGTCAGCCTCACGGTTTTAAAACGCGTCTACTAGGGAGAGGTTTCCACACCCTTATAAGAAATGTTTTGTTCTCATCTCCAACCAATGTGGGATCTCACAATCCACCCCTCTTGGAGACCCAACACTCTCGCTGGCACACCGCCCGATGTCGGGCTCTGATATCATTTGCAACACTCTAAACTCACCGCTAACAGATATTGTCCGCTTTGGCCCGTTACGTATTGCCGTCTGCCTCACAGTTTTTAAATGCATCTACTAGGGAGAAGTTTTCATACCCTTATAAGGAATGCTTCGTTCCCCTCTCCAACCAATGTGGGATCTCACAATCCACCCCCCTTGGAGGCCTAACGTCATTGCTAGCACACCACCCGATATCTGGCTCTGATACCATTTGTAACAGTCCAAACCCACTGCTAATAGATATTGTCCGCTTTGGCCCGTTACATATCGCGTTTTAAAACCGCGAGACTGACGACGTTACATACCAAACTAAAGCGAACAATATATGCTAACGGTGGGCTTGAACTATTACACGTAGCTTTAATACCATTTTTCACAGCCCAAACCCACCGCTAACAGATATTGTCTGCTTTGACCAATTACGTATCACGTTCTAAAATCGTGAGGCTGACGGCGATACATACCAAGCTAAAGCGGTCAATATCTGCTAACAGTAGGCTTAAACTGTTACACGAAAACTCATACTCAAGGTGCATAATATCATAGACGTCACTCGCCTCTAACATACTCAACAAGGATAATCAAGTGAAATTTGTGCTTACCTCTTTGCAATTTGGGTCTGGTGGGGCAATGAAACGGTTCCCCTGGCTGATAATGGTGGGGTTGTGGCTGCCACCAATGGCATACATAAGCCAATGAGTGTAGTCATTATTGACCACATGGACAAACCCCCATCGGCATCTAGGCATCCTCTGCACCAACCCTTTACCAAAGTGATTAAATGCAAGCGTTACCTGCATTATCTGGTCATCCGAGTAGCTATCACTTGCCCCTAATAATATCACCTTCATGAACAAGAACACCTCATATCAGTATAATCATCAGTAAATTTCATCCCGTTCGAGAAGGCGAGCTTAGAATTACATCGTTATGGTGAGCGAAATGGCAGTTCGAAATGGTAATGGCAGTCGATGCCATGACTGCATCGATTAGTCCATCTTGACAATTAGACATCGAAACATGATCTATCCAAACATTCGAAGCTCCAAACATGGAGATCCCGTCGCCATCGCTCCGTGTTCGAATCCCGTAATGGTTCACCGAGTCTCGAATAAGGCCTCCATTGCCAGCTTTGATGTCATGAATATGCAAATTATGGATGATTATGTTCTTCACAAATTGTAAAGTAATTTGACCACCATTAGCTATATGGACATTGGCACCACGTCCATCTAATGTCTTGTTATCAGTCATTATAAGCTCTTCAGCTAGCCTGATCACCATGTCATGTGCAAATGTAATCCAAAGTGGTCTGTCTTGGATCACGGCGTAGCGGAGAGTTCCGGGTTTAGGATGAAGCATGTCGTTATCGCTCGAATCTCGAACGATGTAAAATCTTCCATCTTTGCCTCCTGTTGTTCCTCGGCCGAACCCGAGCGCACAATCAGCTAGCTTCTTGCGGTTTTTAGCCCAGTTTTTGTCACATCTCCAGCATCTATCAATTGGATTTGTAGCTAAACATGGACCATTGTATTTCCTCAAATGTCTCCTTGTGTTATTTGCATCATCTAAGTCTCTGTCCACGATAAAGACACGGATTTGGTTAATATACAAGTTCAAGAACTAAATGGTTACTTTCACAAATACAAAGTGTAACGGTAGAGAGAGAGAACCCGAGACGTTTTCACAACGCCTGCCAATCCTCAGATCCATTTGCAAGGAAGAAAACAGAGAGGAAAATGATAGAGAGAGAGAGAACCCGAGACGTTTTTTGACGGTGTTTTCAATGATGATGAGTTTATGTTGAAATTATGATTTTAAAGATGATGTTATAAGGGTTAAATTCCACATAAGAGCTTAGGTTAAGATGACGGTAGAGACTTTAGGTAACAGAAATCTAGGGTTGTTACAGTTGGTATCAGAGCTAAACATCGGGCAATGTGCCAGCAATGAGGCAAAATCCTGAATGGGGGTGGACACGAGGCTGTGTGCCAGCAAGGACGCTGGGTCCCAAAGGGGGTGAATTGGGAGGGTCCCACATCGATTGGAGAAGGGAACGAGTGCCAGTGAGGACACTGGGTCTCAAAGGGGGTGGATTGTGAGACCCCACATCAGTTGGGGAGGAGAACGAAACATCCTTTATAAAAGTGTGAAAACCTCTCCCATTGGAGAAGGGAACGAATGCTAGCGAGGACACTGGGCCCCAAAGGGGGTGGATTGTGAGATCCTCAATTGGGGAGGAGAACGAAGCATCCTTATACTTTATAAGGGTGTAGATACCTCTCCCTAGCAAACGCGTTTTAATATCCCTCAAGGGAAAGCCCAAAAAAGACAATATCCACTAGCAGTGGACTTGAGCCATTACACGAAGAACACGAAGAACATGAAATTACCCGTTAACTTGCTGGTTGAAAGTATCAGTGACCTCTTCTGGATGGGGTTGGTAGGCCTGTAAGGCAGCCTTCTTGGCTTCTTGAGCTCTTTCCTTCCATACTTCATCATAATCTGCAATATTAGCCTTGAGGGTTGGGAATATGATAGCAAAAGCAAATATCAGCAGCAGCTTAGCCTCAACAATGCTGGTTTCTGGCTCTCTCATAACTCTTTACTTTGTTAATGCTCAATAACCCATTTGAATTTGGAGCTAAAATCTTGGGATTCATTATATAAGACAATGAGAAATGGAGAGCAAAAAATGGGGAGCCATCCCCTTGAATGGTTAACTTCTCATTTGCTTTCTTTATCCATTTTAAAGGAATTGTGCAAATATGTGGATCATATGATCTTGGGTTGTTTGAAATTACACTTGAATTAAGATAGATTTACGATGTAGTCGAGAGGGACGGATCCGTTTCAGAAGAAACAACGATCGAGGAGATGTAAACTTAGTGTCATGTCCTATGTTTCAAGGGTTCGAATATTGGACCGTGACTTAAAAGACGAAAGCGAAAACTTGATATAATTTAATTTGGAACATTTTTCCTAGGGTGAGATCTCACATCCGTTAAAGAATAGAACGAAACATTCCTTATAAGGGTGTGGAAACCTCTTCCTAGTGGACGCGTTTTAAAAACTTTGAGGGGAAACTTGGAACGGAAAGTCTAAAGAGGATAATATCGGCTAGCGGCGAGCTTTGGACTCTTACAATAGGAGTACCATTGTCGACTTTTTTCGTTTCTTGAACGAATGCCATTAGGATGTTCAGAAAAGTTTCTTTTTTCATCCATACTCAGTAGAGATTGTACTAAGATTAAAGTGTGACCCAAAATATGTGTGTAGCCATGTGGACGGGACCTTATAACCTAAACTCGGGCGCGAAAACCCTATTCGGGACATATGTAAACCCTATTCGTGAAAACCTAAACTCGGTGGGATCTTACAACCCTAAAGGGAAAGCCCAAAAACCAGAAGGGAAAGTCTAAAGAGGACAGTATCTGCTAGTGGCGGGCTTGACTGTTACAATAGGAGTATCGTGGCTGACTTTTTTCATTTCTCGAACAGTACCATCAGGATGTTCAGAAAAAAAATTCTTTCTCGTTTTGGTCTTTTACCATACTCAACTCAATAGAGATTGTACTAAGATTAAAGTATGGCTCAAAATATGTCTGTAGCCACCTAGGCAAAAACCTAAACTCGACGAGACCTTACAACCTAAACTTATGAAAGGTCATTCCTTCAATTTTTTATTTTATTTTTATCTTATTTTCTTCCTATTTTCTTTTTAGTTAATTCTTTAATTAAAATACGTATTAACAATAATCCATTGATAATCTAAAATCTTAATAAAAAAAGTAATGTTTAGGATGATAATTAAAACTAAGCTCGAAAATTAAATTACAAATTTTAAAATCACAAAATTAAATACAAATAAAAATCAAAACATATTAAAATAGTAATTAAATATTATTATATATTATTTCTTAAAAGCTAAAACAAAAAGAATTTAGAAAAAGAAAATAAAGGAAAAAGCAATGGGCACTATTTATTTTTTCCGCTATCAGCGCCTTTTCTTTTCTTTTCTTCATCTCTTTTCCCTCTATTTCTGTTTCATACCAAAATGGAGCCATGACGACGCCGGATCGGCCACCGCCGTCCAAGGCGGTCAGAAAGCTCATCGTCGAAATCGCCGACGCTCGGAACCTTCTTCCCAAAGATGGACAAGGAACCTCCAGTCCTTACGTCGTCGTCGCTTTCTGTGGCCAGAGGAAGCGGTCTGCAACTAAGATCCACGAGCTCAACCCTACCTGGAACGAGACGCTGGAATTCATCGTCTCCGATCCCGATGATATGAACTACGAGGAGCTCGAGATCGAGATTTTCAACGACAAGAGGTACGGAAATGGTTATAGCCGCAAGGATAACTTCTTGGGGAGGGTGAAGCTGTACGGAAGCCAGTTTACGATGAGAGGAGAAGAGGGTTTGGTTTACTATCAATTGGAGAAGAAGAGCGTCTTCGGCTGGATTAGAGGCGAAATTGGCATTAGGATTTGTTACTTCGATGAGTTGGTCGAAGAAGATCCGTCGCCGCCTCTGCCGCAGGAAGAGCAACCGCCTCTTCAGACTGTGACTGAGAAGCCGATAACTCCGGAGCCTGTGATCGAGGAATCGAGGACGTTCGAGGTTCCGCCGCTGGGGGAGGTCGGTCGCGACGATTCGAACTTGCCGCCGGTTGTTGTTATCGAGGAGTTTCCGCGGCAGGAGATGCCGGTACATACTGAGCCTCCACCGGCGGAGGTACTTGCTCCACCACCGTCGAGGGTACTTGCTCCACCACCGTCGAGGGTACTTGCTCCACCACCGGCGAGGGTACTTGCTCCACCACCGGCGAGGGTACTTGCTCCACCACCGGCGAGGGTACTTGCTCCACCACAGGCAGAGGTACTTGCTCCACCACAGGCGGAGGTACTTGATCCACCACCGGCGGAGTTACTTGATCCACCACCGGCGGAGTTACTTGATCCACCACCGGCGGAGTTACATGTTCCTCCACCCGCGGAGGGGCAATTTGCTCCTGAAATGAGAAAGATGCAGAATAACAAAGCAGGATTTGGGGAAGGGACTAGAGTTCTGAAAAGGCCGAATGGAGATTACGCTCCAAGAGTGATTAATAAGAAATTCATGGCCGAGACTGAGAGGATTCATCCATACGATCTTGTGGAGCCGATGCATTATCTCTTCATCCGCATTGAGAAAGCCAGAAATGTTGCCCCGAACGAGAGCCCCTACTTCAAGATTCGCACATCAGGCCATTTCAAGAAATCGAATCCAGCTAGTTATCGGCCTGGTGAACCGGCTGATTCGCCGGAGTGGAACCAGGTCTTTGCCCTCCGCCATAACAAATCTGATAAGGCGAATACGACATTGGAGATTTCAGTCTGGGATACGCCATCGGAGCAGTTCCTCGGCGGCGTTTGCTTCGATCTATCCGATGTACCTGTGCGAGATCCGCCCGATAGTCCTTTGGCCCCTCAATGGTACCGCCTCGAAGGCGGAGCCGGAGATCAACAACCCTCTAAAATTTCTGGCGACATTCAGCTTTCTGTTTGGATCGGAACTCAAGCCGACGACTCATTTCCAGAGGCTTGGTGCTCCGATGCTCCACACGTGGCTCACACGCGCTCGAAGGTTTATCAATCTCCTAAGCTATGGTACTTGAGAGTTACAGTGATAGAAGCGCAGGACCTTCACATCGCTCCAAATCTGCCTCCATTAACGGCACCAGAGATACGAGTCAAAGCACAGTTAAGTTTTCAGTCAGCTCGGACCAAGCGAGGGTCCATGAGCAACCACAGCGCTTCATTTCACTGGAACGAGGACCTCGTCTTCGTCGCCGGCGAGCCTTTCGAAGATTCCCTGATCTTACTTGTTGAAGACCGGACAAGCAAGGAGGTCGTACTCCTCGGCCACGTCATGATTCCGGTGGATATAATTGAACAACGGTTCGACGAGCGATACGTGGCAGCAAAGTGGTTCTCATTAGGAGGCGGCAACGGCGGCAGAATCTATCTCCGACTCTGCTTAGAAGGCGGATATCACGTGCTGGACGAGGCTGCGCACGTGTGTAGTGACTTCCGGCCGACGGCAAATCAGTTGTGGAAGCCGGCCGTTGGAATTTTGGAGCTCGGGATTCTCGGAGCTCGAGGGTTGCTTCCGATGAAGACTAAAGATCCGGGAAAGGGGTCCACCGACGCTTACTGCGTCGCGAAGTACGGGAAAAAATGGGTCCGAACCAGAACGATGACTGACAGCTCTGATCCATGTTGGAACGAACAGTACACGTGGCAAGTCTACGACCCTTGCACCGTCCTCACCATCGGCGTCTTCGACAATTGGCGAATGTACTCGAACGCGGCGGAGGACAAGCCCGATAACTATATCGGAAAAGTACGAATTCGGGTATCAACACTCGAGAGCAACAAAATCTATACAAACTCGTACCCCTTGATGGTGTTACAGAGAGCAGGGTTGAAGAAAATGGGAGAGATCGAGCTAGCCGTCCGGTTCGCTTGTCCAGCATTGTTGCCGGAGACGTGTGCGGTTTACGGCCAGCCATTACTTCCAAGAATGCACTATCTCCGCCCAATTGGGGTGGCTCAACAAGAGGCGTTACGCATAGCTGCCACGAAGATGGTGGCGACTTGGTTAGGCAGGTCGGAGCCACCATTGGGCACGGAGGTGGTTAGGTACATGTTGGATGCGGATTCACACGCGTGGAGTATGAGAAAAAGCAAGGCAAATTGGTTTAGAATTGTAGATGTTTTGGCATGGGCGATTGGATTGGTCAAGTGGTTGGATGATATCCGGAGATGGAGGAACCCCATCACCACAATTCTTGTTCATACACTGTATTTAGTTCTTGTTTGGTACCCAGATTTGGTTGCCCCATCTGGGTTTCTGTATGTGTTCTTAATAGGAGTTTGGTACTATCGGTTCAGACCTAAGATACCTGCTGGAATGGACACACGATTGTCGCAAGCCGAGGCGGTGGATCCAGATGAACTAGATGAGGAATTTGACACAATTCCGAGCTCAAAACCACCAGATGTTATCCGAGTTAGGTATGACCGACTAAGGATACTAGCTGCTAGAGTCCAAACAGTATTGGGAAATCTTGCAACTCAAGGGGAAAGGGTGCAAGCATTGGTCAGCTGGAGGGACCCTCGAGCTACAAAATTGTTCATTGGGGTATGTTTCACCATCACATTGATCCTCTACGTTGTGCCACCGAAAATGGTGGCGGTGGCGCTTGGATTCTACTACTTGCGCCACCCCATGTTCCGGGACCCTATGCCGTCGGCTAGTTTGAACTTTTTCCGGCGACTACCGAGCCTATCAGATAGGTTAATGTAGAGTAGAGTAGTTGTTTAATTGTATTGAAAGTGCATTTTTTTCAACCTTTTTGTGGGGCTTTCCATAATTACACCCCAAATTGATGATGGGGGGTTGAGCTGGCTACTTTGGTGGCGGGTGGGGAAGGGAGTTGGCGATTGAAAAGGCAAAAAAAAAAGAAGAAAAAAGTTCAACTGGTTTAGTTGAAAAAGATATCCTGAAAATGTCATGGTAAAGTGTGAAAGGAAGCTGAGAAAAAGTAGCGAGCTGTAATCATATTGTTTTGTTCTTGGAGTTGGATTTCGATTGACTAACTATTTCAGATTTTTGAGAGAGAAAGATGGAGGGAAAATAGAGTATCTCATGGCGAACAGAGTCGATAGCTTGGGTCTTGAAAAGTTGGAACATCACAAGCTATTGGTAGCCATACATTTTTCATTGTTTGAACTTATAATTCTTTTGAGTATTGATTATTTTTGTTATACTTGACATTGGAAAATGTCTTCAAGAAATCAGGACCATCAGAAATAAATTGAGACAAAGAAATTACCAAGTCGTGGCGGAATTCTCGGCAACCCACATCAATTTCTGGCCATTGGGTTGCCATATTTATGGAGATGAGTTGCAGAGCCAATAACTGCAGAACAAATCATCCAGTTTTCCTTCAATTTTGTCATACAAGAGTAACTGCTGATACTACCCTCTCTGCAATTTCAGGTTTTCTTTCTCTCCACCATTTTAATACTTGATTTGAATTGGCCCATTTTCTTATTGGATCTGATTTACTTTCTTTTTTTTTTAGCACGAATTGTCATAAGCTTTATAAGTTTTTTTTTTTTTTTTTTTTTTTTTTTGGAATCACTGATCTCTACTAATCTCTACAATGGTATAATATTGTCCATTTTGGGCATAAGCTCTCATGGCCTTTGTACCAATGGAGATCTATTCCTTACTTATAAACCTATGATAATTCTCTAAATTAGCCCAAGTGGAAATGGACTCCCTCCTAACAATTTTTAACAATCCTCCTCTCGAACAAAATACACTGTAGAGCTTCCCTCGAAACCTATGGAGCCCTTGAACAGCCTCTCTTAATCGAGACTAGACTCCTTCTCTTGAGTCCTCGAACAAAGTACACCCTTTGGGAGGCCTATGGAACTCTCGAACAGCCTCTCCTCAATCGAGACTCAACTCCTCCTCTGGAGTCCTCGAACAAAATACACCTTTTGTTCGACACTTGGAGTCACTTTTGACTACACTTTCGAGGCTCACAACTTTTTTGTTCGATATTGGAGGAGGATCGTTGGGAGGGAGTCCCACATTGGCTAATTGAGGAAATGATCATGAGTTTATAAGGAATAGATCTCCATCTGGAGAGTATCTCGATACTAATGGATATCTATTTTCTTACTTATAAACTTATGATCATTCCTTAAATTAGCCAACACGGAATTCCCTCTCAACAATCCTCAATACTTTTATGTCAAGAACACCCCTGAATTATACTGTCAATCTCTCATTATTCATGTTGAACAAAATAGTCATCGATCTGGCATGAAAACTGAGGGTCTTTTTTCTTTTCTTGTATATATCCCTAAGGGAGAAATCTTGAATAACGCATTAGAATTGTTGGAGTGTTCAGATTAAATAATGGGAGGAAACTCAGAAGAAAAGCACGAGGATAAGGTTGAGAAGAAGGAGAAGAAACATGAGGAAGAAGGAGATGAAAAAAAGAAGGAAAAGAAGGGAAAAGATAAAGAAGGTGAAAAGAAAGAGAAGAAGCCAAAGGATCCTGCCGATAAGAAAGACCCAACAAAACTCAGACAGAAGCTGGAGAAGCTTGAAGTTAAGATGCAGGCTTTGGCGGTTAAGAAAGAAGAGATCTTGAAATTGCTCCATGAAGCTGAACAGAATGCTGCTGCTGCTCCACCGCCTTCCTCTTGAATCCTTCTACGAGTACCTCTCTTTCACCTTCTCTTTTAATGAAGCATATATGAATAAAAAGCTTTGAACTAGATCCTCCCATTGAAGAGATCTGTTTAGCATAACTATTAGTCTATAACTATGAATGCTGTTTAGCAATATACTTTTAGATATATATGTTTGTTATTTTCGTTTGTTCTGATGAAATATAATGGTTCATATTCATGATGTTTGGTTATATTGGACACGTTAAAGTTGAATTCAAAGACTCATGATTATTTGTTTTCTTTTTTGGTAAGTATTACTTTGTATGAGTGATTGAAAGAGGACTTTTAGAAAATTGAGATAGAGCATTGGGGGTTATGATTGGTGGAGATGGAGATGGAGCAACTAGGAGAGGTTCCACACTCTTATAAGGAAGGTCTCGTTCTCCTCTCCAATCGATGTTGGATCTTTACAATCCACTCCTTTTGGAGGCCCAACGTCTTAGCTGACACACAACTTGTTGTTTAGTTCTAATACTATTTGTAATACCTCAATCCCGCCACTAGCAGATATTGTTCGTTTTGACTCTGTTGTATATTGTCGTCCGTGTTTTAGCCTTGTTAATGATTGTATAAATTGTTGTCTTAAACTTTGTGTGTGACTCACTCATTTTAAAACCTTGAGGGAAAACTCGAAAGGAAAAATGACTCTCATCCACATACCAAAACCTAGCTGAACCTGAACCCAAACAAGCTTGAATTTGTCATGGCAACGATCGTGTATGTTTAATCATCTGTGACACAATCGATCAGGAGTGTTGTCGGCCATTGCAACTCACTCCGTCATGCTATTGAGAATGGACCCACTTGTCATTTATAATCTCGAAACATCTAAAATATATATATATGTATGTATGAAGGGATGCAATGAACCTTAACTTGGAGTTGTCCAATTGTGGCAGAATTTTAAAATAAAATTATTTTATTGCATGGATGTGGTCCTTTTTTTAAATTATTATTATCATTTTTATTTTTACAATTTTGGATGCTTGTAATTAAAGTTTTTATTTATTGCAAATTTTGACTTTTAAAACGTGTTTTTTTTTATGACTTGAACGGTGAAAATGACTATAATGGACTAAAACGCTTTTTAAAATTTATCATGATGCTTTTTTTATCCAATATATATACAACATTTTATTTATTTATTTTATAATTAATATGAGAAGTATCAATTTCATAAAAATTTCCATAATTTCACCATACAAATATAATGTAGTAATTTAAAATAACCCATATTAATTGAACCAAGACCGAAAATATAATAATCACAAGATTTTAAATTTTTTTATTTTGTAATTTAGCATTTTGTTGATTATGATTGATGAAGATTACCCCTAGAAAATGATAAAAGAAAATTGAGGTTGTGGGGTTAGGGTAAATTCAATAAAAACCCTAGAACAAATCAAAAGACTAATTTGCCCTTCACCAAAATTATATTGACTAAGAAAATCAATAGAAAAATTAATGACCAAATGAGGCAATAAAGCCCAATTTTCCTCGCCAATCTCGTATGAGGCCCGTGTCTAGTATCACACGACAATATCTTCAGGTCTGTGTGATCTCGGTCCATAAACACGAAGAAGAAAAGTTCAATGCTCTTCATAATCCTAAAATTCTTGATATATTGAATTCCTCTAAACTAACTTAAGCATTAAAGCTTACGTAAAGGTCAAATATGTAATTTTACGTAGAACGTGCGCCATGTGTTGATACTAGAAGGCCCCATCAAGCCAATATGGAGAGATAGAAGGGATTGGTGGACCCATAAGCATATGATGGAAAGCTACTTATTGGATAGGGTTCCTTGGTTTTCTATCTCACATTTCCCTCGTTTGCCTTGTTGTCATCTCCTTCTTCTCTCTCTCTATCACCTTATTACCCCATTTCCCATTTTACCCTTCCCGACCCGTCTCGATCATTTACTCGAAAACGGGTTATAAACAAAGAAGCAGAAATTTGAACTTTATTATCAATAACTTGATAGTACTACATATACCAACAAAGTGCATCTTCCTATTAAGTAGCTAAATCATAAAAACACCAATACTACGTTTCGCTTGAATCAATTCTATGTTAGTGACTTAAGAAATGTGTGAGTAGAGACAAAATATACTAAAAGAACTCGTGTTAATTTGTGAGAGAATCTTTACTTTTAGAAATGAATGTCAAGTAGATAACGTGGTCATGTTTTAGAAGATACAAGAGAATGTCAGTGCTATCGTACATCGAATTTGAATTTGGTGAGCACATGACGCTCGAGACGCCCGAGAGATAAGTTTAAGGGTATTGTGGTAATTACAGTTTTATGAGAAGCTTTTTGCTGCTATCGTTATAAGCCCACCAAATTCTTCCTCCGACGGGAGGGAAGAGAAAAGCCATCTCTTAATCCTTCTTCTTCTGAGTGATGGGTGTGAGCTGCCGTTGTTCCGAAATCATAATCACCAGCTTCTTTCGCCACAGACCCACCGGATAATCTTATCCGTTTTGTCGATGGCGGTTCGGAGGGTCTACGGCGGCGGCGACGACGGTGGTAGTATAAGTGGTGCTTCTTCCAACCATACTGTTTTTCTTCAGAATCGTAATGGGTCTTTTGCTTCTGAGCCTCTTAATGCTCTGTTCCTTTCTGGGTCGTCTTCTTCTACTTCACCCTCTATGCTTGGTACTTCGTTCTTCTTGATTTCTTCAGTTCTTTCTGTTCTTTGATGATTCTCTGTAGAAATTATGGTTTTGATTACCCTTTGGGTTTATGTGTTGATTGTGAGTGAATTTTCAATGCTTGTGGCTTTTGAATTGGATCATTGATCTCTGATTTTGAAGTTGAATTTGGTTGCATTCTGGGGAGTTTGCTATCTGATTTTGTTTGTTTTCTGATTGTTGGCTGAATCTGATGTTCTAGCAGTTCAATTTTGAAGATGAATGTATGAGATTGATTGATTTCTTGTGACATATATCATTTGGGAGTAAAACTTTCGTAATGGTTTCGAGAAGACATGCTAGCAGTGGGTTTGGGCTGTTACAAATGGTATTAGAGCTAGACACCGGTCAATGTGCCAATGAGGAGGCTGAGCCTTGAAGGGGGTGGACATGAGGTGGTATGCCAACAAGGACGCTGGGCCTCGAAGGGGGGTGGATTGAGGGATCCCATATAGATTGGAGAAGGGAACTGAGTGCTAGCGAGGATGCTGGGCTCTGAAGGGGGTGGATTGTGAAATCCCACATCGGTTGGAGAGGGGAACGAAACATTCTTTATAAGGGTGTGGAAATCTCTCCCTATTAGACGCGTACGTTGGGCCCTGAAAGAGGGTGGATTGTGAGATCCCACATCGGTTGGAGAGGGAAACGAAACATTCTTTATAAGGGTGTGGAAATCTCTCCCTACTAGGCGCGTTTTAAAAACCTTGAGGGGAAACTCGAAAGAAAAAGTCCAAAAAAGACAATATCTACTAACTGTGGACTTGGGGTGTTATAAACAGTTCATTGTGATTATATCCATGCCCAACTTCATCTCTTCACGAAAGATTTTTCTGGTTTTAGGTTCAAAATCCACGATAAGTTTCAAAGATATTCATGGACGAAACGGATCAACTAGACCGTTCTTTTGCTCGTTCGATACCGAAGATAACGAAAACGAAGACTTAGATGATTATTTTCATCACCCTGAAAAGAAGAGGCGTTTAACTTCCGATCAAGTCCGATTCCTCGAGAAGAGTTTCGAGATCGATAACAAGCTCGAACCAGAAAGGAAAGTTCAATTAGCAAAGGACCTTGAGCTGCAGCCTCGTCAGGTTGCTATATGGTTTCAGAATCGTCGTGCTCGGTGGAAAACGAAGCAGCTCGAGAAGGACTACGAGGCTCTTCAATCCAGCTATGGAAGCCTCAAGGTTGAGTATGAAAAGCTACTCAAGGAGAAGGATTCACTAAAAGCTAAGGTAATATGTTCTTAAAATTCAGCTCCATTGCTGAGTAAACTCTAAGAAACAATACATTGTATGTTACAGATTCTTGTCCTAAAAGACAAGCTGCTACTCAAAGCAAAAGAAAAGGGTAGCTCTGTGGTGTCTGAAGTAGACAAATTAAGTGACATATTTGATTCAGATAGCCCACACTACACTGATGGGGTTCATTCTTCACTCGTAGAGCCTCGAGATTCTTCGTATATTTTCGATCCCGATCAGTCCGACTTATCACAAGACGAAGAAGATAACGTGGGAAAGAATCTATTGCCTACTTACGTCTTCCCGAAGCTCGAAGATGTCGATTGCTCGGACCTTGTGTTCCCCATTGATGAAGACAGTGCTCTTTGGTCCTGGTCTTAGTGAGTCTTTTTCTGTGTTGTGCCTTTCTTGTACAGCCTTAAAGCCTGTTTTTCTGGTGTTTCCAAGCAATGGTAGCCCATGCCGACGCCGACGCTGACATGTTGACCCGAACCGGGTTTAGTTTCCGTTGATTTGAAACCGTTCTGTTTATGTTCTTGGGTTTTGGTTGAGGGAGGGTTTTATTTGTGAAATAGTCCTTGTTTTCTTTGAATGTGATTAAATAATATCTTCTCAAGTTTCCTATGATACTTTTGAAGAGATTAAGGTTGTTCTCCGGTCTCAATCTTTTCTTGACCCATAATACGGTAGGTGCAACTGTTCAAGCCTCAGATATTGTCTTCTTTGTACTTTTCCTTTTGAGTTTCCCCTCAAGGCTTTTAAAACGTGTCTACTAGGGAGAGATTTCCACACCCTTATAAAGAATGTTTCGTTCCCCTCACCAACCGATGTGGGATCTTACAATCCACCCCTTTAGGGGCCCAACATCCTCGTTGGCTCACCGCCTAGTGTCTAGCACTTATACTATTTGCGTCCTTGTTGGCACAACGCTCGGTGTCTAGCTCTAATACCATTTACGTCCTCTTTAGCACACCTCTCGGTGTCTAGCTCTGATACCATTTATAACAGCCCAAGCCCACCGCTAACAGATATTGTCTATTTGGCCCGTTACGTATCGACGTCGATCTTACTATTTTAAAAAGCATCTACTAGGAAGAGGTTTCCTTATCAAGGAAGGCTTCTTTCCCCTCTCCAACCGATTGAGGATCTCACATTAAATATCAAACATAGGTTCGACTTCATGACTTCATGTTATACAAGAACAAAACTTACATGTGAGGAAAATTATTAATGGATCAAACGGGACACATGCTGAGTTGGTAGAATCATCTAAAAAAATATAGAATCTATACTTGTGAAGATGCATTAAGATAATGACTCTCGTATACATAATGGAGTCTGGAGCCGACTCTAATCTTAAAATTGATTCAATCTCTTGAACACGATATCAATCAAAATCATATATGTAAATATATATTTTGATATCTTTATCAAATTTAGCTTATGCATTATAAAATTTAGAAAATAATTAATAAAAATAATAAAGAAAGGGGTACGTGGCGGGGGTTTATTGGGTGGAGGAAAGGTTAGGGAAAGGCTTGAGTTACCTTATCCGTTGTCTGTAGAAAGAGTAAAATGTCAACGAATGAGAGAGCGACGCGTGTAAGATAATACCGGAGATAGCCGGTTTAGATCGACGGACCATAAAAGCCCGGAACTGAGGGGCTTCCATAGATTAGAGTCACGTGTGCATAATCTTGTCAGATTAAGGGCTGCAAAAATGAGGTTTTATTAAAACGACAGGACCGTCACCATCAATGTGGGGACAGTCACTGTACAATGGTAAAAATAAAAAAAGAAAAAGAAAACCCCAAAACCTCGTCTTGGAATCTCCATTGTGATCGGGCCCACTGACGTGGACATGCTTGACCACCTGGCAACTGAACCGTGACTAGATCAGTCAAAAACACGGCCCGGGTCCCACCATTAAAAAAATATATATGTATGTATAAAGTAAAGCGGGGCCGGAATTTGGACCGAGTGAGAGAAGAGGAATATAATCTCTACCTCTAGCCTCGTTTTCTATCTCCTCTTTCAACTTTATACCCTCATCACCGTAAGGAGATTGTGTTTGCATAAAAGTAGTAAAAAATGGATAAATAGCACATAATTCGAAGGCTTTGCTTATCCTCGAACATATATGAAATGGTATAAAGATGGACCAAGCAACTTATAGATGTACCCATAATTAACATCATTATGGTCGGGCTATCGAACACAAAACCAAAAGTGAATTACGAGTCATACCCTTTTGTGAATCGAGCAAGCTCCCTGATGTGGTTGATAGACCTCTCATTTTGATTAAGTGCTATCTAAACCGAGCAAAAAGGTTTTTAAGAGCATTTTCAAGAGTTAAACCCATTTAAAAATTCAAGCAATATCATATCCACCGAGAGAAACTCGATCAACTTTCATGATGCTAAGCTTCCATCTTTATTTTTAAAGATTAAATAAGATAATCTTCATTCCATCATATCATAAGATTGTTCATGGAATCAAAGCCACAAAAAATGAGCTTTCAGTAATGGCTGCTCAATCCTTCACTGATTCTTTCAGAGCTTAAAATTTGATCTTCTCCTTCAACAACACCACTAACTGTTGCTGCAACCAACAAAAAAACATACCCACTTCACAAAACGTACAACGACAGGGACATCTCTAATCCTAAGTTCAATAAAACATTAATTTAATCAAATAACTTTTTGTCAACGAAAATTGATAAACTTTTGATAGAATCAGTGAGATCCTACGTTAGAATGAAATGTTCTTTATAAAGGTGTGGTTCTCCCTAGTAGATGCTTTTTTAAATCGTGAGGCTGACGACGATACGTAACGGGTCAAAACGGACAATATCTACTAGCGGTGAGTTTGGGTTATTACAAATAGTATCAAAACCAGACACTAGGCAGTGTGCTAGCAAAGATGTTGGCCCCCAAGGGGGGGATTGTGAGGTCCCACATTTGTTGGAGAGGGGGATGAAGTATTCCTTATAAAGGTATGGTTCTCTCTAATAGACACGTTTTAATATTGTGAAGCTGACGGCAATATGTAACAGGCCAAAGCAGACAATATCTGCTAGCAGTAAGCTCAGGCTGTTACAAATGGTATCAAAGCCAAACACCGGGGAGGTGGATTGTGAGATCCCACATTTGTTGGAGGGGAATGAAGTATTCCTTATAAGGATGTGATTCTCTCTAGTAAACGCGTTTTAAAACCATGAAACTGACAGCGATATGTACCAAGCTAAAGTAGACAATATCTGCTAATTGTGAGTTTGGGCTACTACAAATGGTATTAGAGCTAGACACTGGGTGGTGTGCTAGCGAGGACGTTGGCCCCCAAAAGGGGTGGATTATGAGATCTCACATTTGTTGGAGAGGGAAATGAAGTATTTCTTATGAGAGTGTAGTTCTCTCTAGTAGACGCGTTTTAAAATTGTGAAGGTGACAGCAATACGTAACAAGCCAAAGTGGACAATATTTACTAGCGGTGGGTTTGGGTTATTACAAATAGTATCAGAGTCGAACACCAGGTGGTGTGCTAGCGAGGATGCTGGCCCTAAGGGGGTGAATTGTGAGATCCCACATTGGTTGGCAAGTGAAATGAAGTATTCCTTATAAGAACGTGGTTTTGTCTAGTAGACGCGTTTTAAAACTGTGAAGCTAACGGCGATACGTAACGAGACAATGCAGACAATATCTACTAGAGGTGAGCTTGAGCTGTTACAAATGGTATCAAAGCCAGACATTAGGCAGTGTGCTAGCGAGGACGTTGGCCCCCAAACGACTGGATTGTGAGATCCCACATTTGTTGGAGAGGAGAATGAAGTATTCCTTATAAGGGTGTGGTTCTCTCTAATAGACCGTGAGGCTGACAACAATACGTAACAGGTCAAAGCAGACAATATATGCTAGCGGTGGAATTACGCTATTACACAAACCCCAATGAATTTAAAAGATTCCAGAGATAGAGAACTTACTATCAAGCAGAGGATAATACATCCAGCGGCACCCGGAAACAGAGCATACCAGAAATTCAGATGATGCAGCTTAGCTCCATCGATGAACAAAATCGGCAAACTCGCAGCTGTTCATAATACAATCAAATCAAACCCAATAATATAAACCAACAATGGATTCTCAAAGCTTGAGGTGCCATGATTTCAACCTGGTGGGTGCGTTGAACCCGTATAGATCATGAACGCCATGGATGCAGCAAGAGCAGAGCTTCTGGCCAGCCATCCAGGCCCCAACAAAGTTAACGCCAAAACCCCAATTGCCGCACAACCAATCTGGGCCATGAAGATATTGTACTTCTGCATCACAAAACAAACAAACCCAAATCAGCAAAAGACTACAGTAACCAAAGCAACAGGCAAATTCGAGACAGGGTGAGTACTCGAGCGGCAGGGGCGGCCGGCGTTGCAAACAGGACGGCACAGACGGCGCCTAATGGTGCAATTGTCATAGAAAGCCCCTTTGGCGCTAGAATTTGATCTATTTTCCCCAGTATTGCCATCGCTGCAAATGCCCCTGTTTCATCGAATTTCAGTTTTACGGCATGGGTTTGATGAATAAATTCTCACAGATTATGATTCAGAAGGGTTTTTTTGTTCATCAACTAACCTGCAGAAGGCCAAAGGATGTCACTGAGAGGAGGAGAAACGAAGCCTTTGTCTGGTTTCGACCCATCTGAAATCGGTACACCAGCGACGCTGGCCACCACAACATTCCGGCGACTAATTCCGCCGCCACTTCGTCTTCTCAGCAGCCCAACGGACCCTTTTGCTGAAATCTCTCGTTTTCCATTCAATAAATGGTAATTCGGCAGCAAAGAAATGAACGAACTGGGTTGAAACTGCTGCTGACAGTCGTAATCCCGGCAACTGCGGCGGCAGAAATGGTGGTGAATCGGCTTCAATTCCAGACTCATACTGGATTTTACCCTCGACCCACCTCCAAGCTACTGTTGCTCTAGCTCAACCAAACGTTATCTTGGATGTTTGGCCGACAAAAGCCGCAAAAAGTGTCGGCGATATAGAAATGGAAAAGAAACAGAATATAATCAGAGTAATAATGGCATGCAATGTAAATTCAGACGTGAATCTGACAAAGGGGATTTGGGAAAGTTCTGAAGAACACAGAGGCCTGTAACGAAAAAACTCGAAGCTGTGTTACAGATTGGCCTTTGAAGAGGTCAGAAAGCCATTAGCAGAAAGAGACAACTCCTTTTCTGTGTCGTTGCCACTTCTAAAACATTAAAAACCAAACAGCCGCTCCCTTTCTATCGTGCTTGTCCTTTTCTAGAATTACTAAAATAACCATTAGCATCCAATCAGTGTAAAGGGATTACATTACATAGAATTCAACCGAGAGGGGCAGGAGTCTGATACAGATTCTCTTGCAGATGGGTTTGTCAGCCCCTGTTACAGATTTGACTTAAAAAAAAACAGTCAAGAACAGTCAAGAACAGAAGGATACAGCAGAAAGTCAATGGCAGTAGGTGGCTTTATAGCTTACTTTTGACCTTTGGAGTTGAAACTCAGAAACCCTTTTGCCACAACTTGAGTGTGAGATACTATATTGATTGGGAGATGAACAAAACATTCTTTATAAATGTGTGTAAACTTAACAGATACGTTTTAAAAATCTTGAAGGGAAGTCTAAAGAGGACAATATTTGCTAGCGGTCGGCTTGGGTTGATTGGAAACCTAGAGTACAAATGGTATCAGAGCTAGACACCAAACAATGTGCCAACAAAGAAGTTGAGCCTCAAAGGGGTGGACACAAGGCAGTGTACCAGCAAGAACGCTAGCCCCAAATTGGGGTAGATTGTGAGATCCTACATCGGTTGGAGAGGAGAACGAAACATTCTTTTATAAGGGTGTGGAAACCTCTCCCTAGCAGACACGTTTTAAAACCCCCGAAGGGAAGCCCAAAGAGGACAATATTTGCTAATGGTCGATTTGAGCCATTACAAATGGTATCAAAGCCAGACACCGAGCAATGTGCCAGTGAAAAGGCTGAGCCTCAAAGGGGGTGGACACGAGGCAGTGTGCCAGCGAGGATGTTGGGCCTCGAATTAGGGTAGATTGTGAGATCTCACATCGATTAGGGAGGAGAACGAAACATTCTTTATAAGGGTGTGAAAACTTCTCCCTAATAAACGCATTTTAAAAACCTCGAGGAGAAGCTGAAAGAGAACAATATCTGCTAAGATCAGTAAGAAATCAATCAATATCATACACAATCTTCTTTCTACAAGACCATACATTATATATAACTTACCAGTCAAGACAGAGCTAGGCTAACCATCAAACTCCATGATCTGCATATTTCATTGAGATGAAATATTCAAGGACTGCACTGATCTGGAGTTATATAAGCATTTCTGCTACAGAAAGTTTTAAGAATAATCAGAATGAGACTCATAGAAATCACTAGGACATGGTGACATGACTTCTTGCTCTAGAAACTGCAAAACTTGACTCATCGATGGCCGATTGTCTGGGTCGGCATCCGTGCATTTGGCTGCTATTTCAAGGATTGCTTCGACTGTATCGGCATCGACGTCCTTGCACCTTTTGTCGACTATCTCATCCATTTTGTTGTCTCCCAGTAATGTGTGCATCTGTAATGAATCATCATGTTCTAACAGTGAATCTGTGTGTCTGTACGTACATATGCAGTCTAGAACATTGAAAAACCACTAATTTTCTCAAACAAAAGTGAGCTAAAATTTCATTTGCTTCTATCTATCCTTGACGGTACCATCGTCGGAAAGTTTTTAGAACCATAAAGAGTAATGTTTTTTTATAAGGGTGTGGAAACCTCTCCCTAGTAGACGCGTTTTTAAAAACTTTGAGATGAAACCCGAAAGGGAAAACCCAAAGAGAACAATATCTGCTAGCGGTGGGCTTGGATCGTTACAAATGGTATCAGAGCCAGCAAG
The DNA here is from genome assembly GCA_033971965.1 of Cucurbita ficifolia. Classification (NCBI taxonomy): domain Eukaryota; kingdom Viridiplantae; phylum Streptophyta; class Magnoliopsida; order Cucurbitales; family Cucurbitaceae; genus Cucurbita; species Cucurbita ficifolia. Next base: position 635,833 of record CM066979.1, read on the forward strand.
GACGCTGGACCCTAAAGGGGGTGGATTTGGGGGTTACATATCGATTAGAGAAGGGAACGAGTGCCCTCGAAGGGGGTGGACTGTAAGATCCCACATTGATTGGGAAGGAGAACGAAACACCCTTTATAAGGACATGAAAACCTCTTCCTAGCAGACGCGTTTTAAAAACCTTGAGGGAAAGCCCAAAAGGGAAAGCCCAAAGATGACAATATCTACTAATTTTTTCCGAGCTCAATTTCATTTGCTTCTATCGATCCTCGACGGTACCATCGTAGAAAATTTTTAGAACCATAAAGAGTAATGTTTTGGGCAGAAAGTTTCGTTTTTAGAGCTTACCCAGCCAACAACATTCAAGCCTCTCTTCACAAATGATGGATCAGTTGGTCTCTTCCCAGTCACCAGCTCGAGTAACAAAACTCCAAAGCTATAAACATCTGACTTTTCGGTCGCCCTCCCACTTTGTAGATATTCTACATAGACATAGCAAAGTCAGCCATTTAAGAGTAAGGAAACACTTCAAATCATTCTCGAACGATCGTATCGAAAGTTTATTTTAAAAACGAATAAACGAGGTAAAACTCATGAGCACCTGGAGCCAAATAACCAAATGTTCCAGCAACAACAGTTGTGACATGAGAATCCTCGTCGACCAAAAGCTTGGCTAGTCCAAAGTCAGATACATGAGGCTCCAAGTTATCATCGAGAAGAATGTTACTCGATTTAATGTCACGATGCACGATCTTTGGACTACAATCATGATGCAAATATGCAATCCCCCTAGCAGAGCCCAATGCTACCTTCAAACGAGCTCGCCAATCCAAAGGTCGTCTTTCTGATTCCTGTTCTGCATGAGATAAGAAAAAGGAAACAATAATGCTCTATACGTTATATTGAAAACGCTCGGCACTAAACGAGTGGAAAAACTCGAAAAAGGATGGAAGATGGACCCATGTTAATGTCATACCATGAAGAAAATCATCTAAGCTCCCCATTGCAAGGAAGTCATAGATAAGAAGCTTTGAAGTTGGAAGACTACAATATCCCCTCAAATTGACCAAGTTTATATGTTTGATGCAACCCAGAATCTCCAACTCTCTCTCAAACACTTGGTCAGAACCTTTTCTGCTTCCATCAATCTTTTTAACAGCAAATGTCCCACAATCGTTCATGACCATTCGGTACACGATCCCGAATCCTCCTGAACCAACAACGTCTTCTTCCTCTAGTGACTCCAGCTTTTCGATGATCTCGCATGATGGGTACGGTAGGTCGCCGTGAAAAGTAATAAGTTTTGTGCCTATTGTACATTGAGGTTTAGCATCAGTTGCATAATACTAAAGATAAACAATATCCACAACGAAAACCGAGGATTACTTGGCTCGTGAACCACTTGTTTTTTGACTTCTGTGTATCGTTTCGCAGCTCGTTCCTTCTTTGATAGCCAACGGATCCACAAGAATGGAACGAGTACTACAAATGCAACTCCCATGGTGGACACTGCACCAATTAATACTCCTTTGATGTAGTGTGAAGGTCTTTTCATAGGCACTACAGAAAATCAAGGAAGAACTATTAAGTTTTACAAGGAGAAAAAAGTGATTCAAGTTGAAATGTCGTTTTTCATCAAGCTAACCTGAAGCTTCATCGCTTTCAGCATGGGGCAACACTGCCGGGAATCCCAACGACGTTTGGCACGCCTTGTTAACTTGATGACCACAGAGATCTAGATTGCCAACGAACCTGCAGTTACAAACTTAACTATGAATATAACAATCTCAGAAGACAAGACGTTGAATGTTAGGAATCACGGATCTACACAATGTTATGATATTGTCCACTTTGAGCATAAGCTCTCAGGACTTTACTTTTGGTTTCTCCAAAAGGCCTCATACCAGTGGAGATGTTTTCCTTACTTATAAAACTCACCCATGATCATTCCCTTAATTAGCCAATGTGGGACTCCCTCTCAACAATCCTCAACAATCCTCCCCTCGAACAAAGTACACCATAGAGCCTCTCATGACGCCTATGGAGCCCTCGAACAGTCTCCCCTCAATTGAGGCTCGACTCCTTTCTCTAGAGCCCTCAAACCAAGTACACCCTTTGTTCGATACTTGAGTCACTTTTGACTACACTTTCGAGGGTCTCAACTTCTTTATTCGACATTTGAGGATTCTATTGACATGACTAAGTTAAGGGCATGACTCTGATACCATATTAGGAATCACGAATCTCCACAATGGTATGATATTGTCCACTTCGAGCATAAGCTCTCATGGATTTGCTTTAGGTTTCCCCAAAAAGCCTCATACCAGTGGAGATGAAGTCCTTACTTACAAACCCAACGTGGGACTCCCTCCCAACAATCCTCAACATTGAATATTATGCCAACGAACTTGCACACAATATTCAAGCTTTAACCCTTTATGAGGTATTTCCAGACAGTATATCACAATTTCATAGATGATTCAACAACTTGGTATGAATGCAAATTTTGGAGAATACATGTGACTCGATCACTCACGAATTGCTTCCAAATGTGCTTAGAACTCCAAAATCAGGTATCTCCCCAGAGAAAAAGTTTGTGGACAAATTCCTGCAAATGAAATGGAAACATCAATATAACCACAGGTAGATGTAAAAGTGTTAAGCGAACTCTTGTTGTGCCACAGCTACTATTCAACTTACAGATGGCGCAGAAGCGAGAGACGACCAATGGACGATGGAATAGCACCCTTTAACGAATTGCCTGATAAGTCCCTACATTTGAACCTCAATATTGAGAAGATATATAATAATGAAATAAAAAGAAAAGTTCCTGATCTTACTAATTTAGTGCAGATGAACAGTACCAAAAGAAGATCCAAGTAACATTTTTTCAAACATTCAGGAAAACTTACAGTATAGTAAGAGCAGAAAGGCTCCCAATATCTGATGGTATACCACCTTGAAGATAATTAGACCTCAAATACCTATAAAAATGGTTAAAAATAAATAAATTCGGGTGAATGTTTATGTAACAGCCCAAGCCCACCGCTAACATAAATTGTCTGCTTTGGCATGTTACGTATTGTCGTTAGCCTCGCGATTTTAAAACGTGTCTGCTAGGGAGAGGTTTCCACACCCTTATAAGAAATGTTTCGTTCCCCTCTCCAACCGATGTGGGATCTCACAATCCACCCCCCTTGAGGGCCCAACGTCCTCACTGGTACACTGCCCGATGTCTGGCTTTGATACCATTTGTAACAGCCTAAGCCCACCGCTAACAGGTATTGTCCGTTTTGGCCCATTACGTATTGCCGTCAGCCTCACGATTTTAAAATGCGTCTGCTAGGGAGAGGTTTCCACACCCTTATAAGGAATACTTCGTTCCTCTCTCCAATCGATGTGGGGTCTCACAATCACCCCTTTGGGGGCCCAACGTCTTTGTTAGCACACCGCCCAATGTCTGGCTCTAATACTATTTGTAACAGCCTAAGCCCACCGCTAACAGATATTGTCCGCTTTGGCCCATTATGTATCGCCGTCAGCTTCACAATTCTAAAACGCATCTGCAGGGAGAGATTTCCACACCTTTATAAGAAATGCTTTGTTCCCCTCTCCAACAAACGTGGGATCTCACAGTTTATGTAATGCATGAAACTAGTCGTAAGAAGTAAGAACACTCTATACTTACAGAGCTCTGAGCTGAATACATTTAGTGATTTCATTAGGAATATATCCATGTAACCCATTTTGGTGAAGTGCCCTGTTTAACATTCAAAAGTGAAGAAGGAGAAGTAAGATGAAATAAGCTCTAAACTTCAGCTTCTTGCCCATCATATTACTTTGAGGAGGGAAAATATGAGGAAGAAATGGCTGCAGGACTTACAGTCTCTGTAATCTACTGAGTTTACCAATGCTAGGAGAAATAATCCCTCCTAGTTGCATGTAAGGTAAGTTACTGAAACATCCCAAACCAAACATCAAAACATCAATTTGGAGACGAAACAATACAACCCTGAAATAAAATGAAGGCAAATATGGAAAGTGACATACATTGAGCTGACCCGTTGGTCCTCAAGGTGACAAGAAATACCAGTCCATTTGCAGGGAGACTCATCAGAAGCTTCCCAATCACCAAGGAGGTTTTTGCTATCATTAAAAGCGCTTCTAATTTCCAACAACGCTAGGCCTATGCCATGGAGGATTTGAAAATGAAAACAATGAGAATGAACGGATGAGGATTGTTGGGAGGGAGTCCCACGTTGGCTAATTTAGGGAATGGCCATGAGTTTATAAGTAAGGAATACATCTCCATTGGTATGAGGCCTTTTGGGAAGCCCAAAGCAAAGCCATGAGAGCTTATGCTCAAAGTGGACAATATCGTACCACTGCAGAGGGTCGTGATTCCTAACATGGTATCAGAGTCGTGCCCCTTAATTTAGTCATGTCAATAGAATCCTCAAGTGTCGAACAAAGAAGTTGTGAGCCTCAAATATGTAGTGAAAAGTGACTCAAGCGTCGAACGAAAGGTGTATTATGTTCGAGGACTCCAGAGAAAGGAGTCGAGTCTCGATTAAGGGGAGGCTGTTCGAGGGCTCCATAGGCCTCAGGGGAGGCTCTATAGTATACTTTGTTCGAGAGGAGGATTGTTGGAAGAGAGTCCACCTTGGCTAATTTAGGGAATGATCAAGGAAAGCCAGGAAAGCTTATGTTCAAAGTGGACAATATCATACCATTGCGAGAGTCGTGATTCCTAACTGAACATGGAGAATGCGATGAAAACTAATATAATCATTCAAATGAAACGAAAAACATGCCACAACAAAGGTCAAGATACAGCTAGTGCTACTCATTCTATTCGATTGGTTCAAAATCATGAACACAACATCATTTTCCAGCATACCCACATGAGAAAAAGAAGAACAAGTTAAAGAAATCAAGCAGGGGAAGCCCCAAAAAGGGGATTTACCATCTGGAGTAAGAGCGAGAGTGCAAGAACAGAAAAGGGTCGATAGCAAAATGGATGAGAAAGCCAAAACGAACATGCCCATTTGAAATTCCTTGCACATTGAGGAGGCTGAGGCTGAGTTAGACAAGAATGAAGAGGAGGGTTTCATTGCGATGATAAAAAGGGGAAAGGTTGGAGTAGGAAGGAAGCTTGGGGAAGTGGTAAACGGGGAATGGGAGGAGGAAGGCGCCATTATTAAACTGAATAATCATTCGAACAGGTGAGAGAGAGAGAGAGAGAGGGAGAGAGAGAAATTACTTTCCTGCAATTGATGAGCAGAGTGGACAGGCTTTTTTCAAAGTGGGCATTGAGAGTTGTGCAAATGAAACGCAACCAGAAATTCAAAAGTTAATTTTGAGAGGTTTTTCCCTCGATCATGACTTCGCTCCAAACAGGGGACACGCGTTTCATGGATATTGCTTCAATCTTGTGCGTGCAGTGGAAACATCCTCAGGGTATCCTTGGCTGTTCTAGTTTTTTTTTTTTTTTTTTAATTAACTTTTAGAAATATTGCAAAAATATTTTTTATGTTTAACAAATATCCATACATTTTAAAAGTAATATTAAAAAAAATTTTAAAAAATTTTAAAGTCAATATATAGACGAAAACTATTTATCAACACTTCATAAATTATATATAAACGTTCAAATGTTATTTTAGAAAGTATGGTACTAATAATAAATGTATTTTTGAAGTTTTTTTTTTAACTTTAAATATGTTTTTAAAGTTTTCAAAAAAAATTTTAAGATATTTTTTAAACAATTTTAAAAATTAAAAGAATATTTTTTTTTTTAAACAAATTATAATATTTCAAGTATACGTTTAATATTTTGAAATGGATGGACTAAATAAAAATTATTCTCAATACGGACAAAACAATATTTTTTCATTTTTTTAATACTTTGCAGTTATTTAATTATTATTTTTCAGAAATAGCTTAAAAACAGAGACACCTCGCTCTTAAGTTATGGAGTTAAGTTATGGAGTATGCTGTTTACTTATAGTTTACTGGATAGTTATACATACTAGTAGCTAGTAGCTAGTAGATAGTTATATAGTAAACTGAACTATATATATATATATACTTTATGTGGTAATTTGAAGATTTTATTTTTGCATTATTTGTATTCTCTATCAATATAAATCTCTAACTAATATTTTTTTCTAACATTTTCTCTCTACTATTCATTGTGTTTATCAAAATTGACTGACCAGTCGTGTTGTCCTAACAACTTCAATGTTCAAGTATGTGGATGATAGATACCTTGATTCTTTTTAATGGGCATTTCTGAAGCTTTCACGTCCATTTCTCAAGTTGACATATAATATGGGAAGCATCAGAAGGTCAATTTCATTTGTCGGGTATGCAATATTTACTGTTTTAACATAAGCAGTGGAGAAAGAAGGTACATGATGTCAATAGTAGAATCGTATCAGGTTTTGGCGTCTTACAATCACACTTGTTTAAGACTCACAAAACGATTGTGTGACACTTACTTTCACCCTTGAGTAAGTCAACGAACTCAAGCTTGGATCGCCGGTGGCACAACTAGTCTATTTCATGGCCTCTACCTCCGTCTTGGAAAACAATGCTAGAAAAAGGAGTTAGGGAAAGTTTTGAAAAATATTGTTGAGACAACATCGATAGTATATAATCGAGATAGGAAGATTTAACAACTAGTCGTATCCTCCAATAGTACATTACGAGACAAATAGCCTTTGGTAGGTATAGACGTCAAAAAGTGGCGAGTTATACAATGAAACAAGGTAAAGGGTTCGGAACAAGCATACAACCATAGACAATATGCTCCAGACAAGCATAACCATGACACCGTGCATAAACATATATTAAGTCCCAACAATATAAAAAAGACTTGATACGACACAAAAAAACGTCAAAAATGACAAAGTCCTCTAACATGCTAATAAACCAAAAGCCAAGAACAGAAGTAAAATGTTGTTTCATCCTTCTTTACCTTGCAGATAGCATATGCCAATTGCTCATCTTAATACCAGCAGTCAGCATACAGCTACAAAACAGAGTATTTTACAGTGTTGGACATCCCCTCAGACAGTGTATGATTGTTGAATCGTTTCGATATCGAGACCCTTCAATCGAACGACTGATTCTACGTGACCTTTTAGTGTATGGAGTTCCCTCAATCTGCAAAAATTCATGAAATGAAACTGAAATGGCAGCTGCAGATGATAACTTAAACTAGCTCGTAGTTTCAGACACAGATATGTGTCGAACAAACGATGATGTTTATAGTTTCCAAGAAAACAATAGAAGTAACAAACAATTGAGGATTGTTGGGAGAGCAAAGTGGACAATATCATACCATTGTGGAGGTTTGTGATTCCTAACATGGTATCAGAGTCATGCTAGAATACTCAATGTCAAACAAAGAAGTTGTGAGCTTCAAAAGTATAGTCAAAAGTGACTCAAGTGTCGGACAAAAGGTGTACTTTGTTCGAGGGCTCCAAAGAAGGAGTCGAGTCTCGATTAAGGAGAGGCTGCTTGAGGGCTCCATAGGTCTCAGGGGAGGCTCTATGGTGCACTTTGTTCGAAGGGAGGATTTTTTAAGATTGTTGGGAGAGGGGTTGATTATGAGTTTATAAGTAAGGATTCGAGCCTCGATTTAGGGGAGATTGTCCGAGGGCTCCGTAGGCCTCATGGGAAGTTTTATGGTATACTTTGTTCGAAGAGAGGATTTTTTAGGATTGTTGGGAGATGAGTCCTACATTGGCTAATTAAGGGGTTGATTATAGGTTTATAAGTAAGGGGTCGAGCCTCGATTAAGGGGTGGTTGTTTAAGGGCTCCATAGGCCTCATGGGAGGCTCTATGGTGTACTTTGTTCGAGGGGATGATTTTTTAGGACTGTTGCGAGAGGAGTCCTACATCGGCTAATTAAGGGGTTGATTATGGGTTTATAAGTAAGGAGTCGAGCCTCGATTAAGGGGAGTTTGTTCGAGGGCTCCATAGACCTCAGGGAGACTCTATGCTGTACTTTGTTCGAGGGGAGGATTATTTAGGATTGTTGGGGAGGAGTCCCTCATCAGGGTTTATAAGTAAGGAATACATCTCGCCTTTCGGGGAAACCAAAAATAAAGCCACAAGAGCTTATGCTCAAAGTGGACAATATCATACCATTGTGAAAGTTCGTAATTCCTAACACAGACTACCAACACATGAGCATTTGCAGCATACCTAGCAATTTCCGCTCTTCTTTTAGCTTCTTCAGCCATATGATTGAGTTCTGTGAAGTGAGTTCGCTCAGTGAACATCTTCGTATCAGGCGGTTGCAAACCGTGCAACGTTCTTTGAGCGTGAGCCCATTGCAACTCACGTTGTTCCTTCCCGAAATCCTTTTGTCTCGTGAAAGCAACCTATAAACAATACAAACAAATAAACCAAATGATGCATAACACACAAACTTTCATAAGTTACTACAAGAAACAATGCAAAATTTAGTACCCTTTGCTCAAGCATGAGATCCCAAGCCTTTCCACTCAAAGCATATCTAATAGCAAACTTTATAGGATCAAGAGGAACATAAAAGATAATGTTATAAAGCCAAATAACACCAGCCCAACCCCAACCAATTCCTTCAATGGCAGCAAAACTCCAATTAGCATACACAGCAATCAGAGTAGCAACCTGTTCATCAACACATCCAAACTTAGTGTGTTCTTACAAGTGAAACATTTCAAACAAATCTCTCCTTACCAGCTGAGCAATTATAAACGCCACGACAAGAAACAGCCCAGGACGCTCGACGTAGGACCAACTCCGTGATCGAGTAACGAAAATGAGTGCCTGACTGATAGTGCTCACTTGCAGATATATAGCTGAGGCTAGCTTCCTGAAGTCATCATGAGCTGTTTTTTCAAGGGTTGGTACCCCAAAGACTCGCTGAATGTTTCAAAAAAGGCATAGAATCAGCATAAATCAGTTCATAATATAACGGCCTAGACCCACCGCTAGCAGATATTGTGCTCTTTGGGCTTTCTCTCAAGGTTTTGAAAACGCATCTACTAGGGAGAGGTTTCCACACCTTATAAAAGGTGTTTCGTTCTCCTCCCCAACCGATGTGGGATCTCACAATCCACCCCCTTTAGGGCCCAACGTCCTCGCTGGCACTCGTTCCTTTTTCCACTCGATGTGGGACCCCCACCAAATCCACCCCCTTCAGAGCCCAGTGTCCTTACTGGCACACCACCTCGTGTCTACCCCTCTTCAGGGGATAGCCTCCTTGCTGGCACATTACCCAGTGTCTGGCTCTAATACCATTTGTAATAGCCCAGACCCACCGCTAGCAGATATTGTCCTCTTTGGGCTTTCCCTCAAGATTTTTAAAACGCGTCTACTAGGGAGAGGTTTCCACACCTTATAAAGGGTGTTTCGTTCTTCTCCCCAACCAATGTGGGATCTCACACATAATCTTCAAAAGATTAAGATATCTCACCGGGAAAAAGTTGGTTTTATACGACACCCAGAAAAATATGACCGTCATCATCGCCAAGTAGCTGCCGAGTACCACGCCAGTAGTGAAAATTTCAGCCAGCTTCCAACTATCTGGTAGAGGAGATGGCTTAACTCTGTCCTTTGATATTGTCATGATTGTGCCTACACATTAGTTATGCTGATGAATCTTGATAACCAGTCGAAAAAGTGATGTAAATTAGCTTCGACTAGAGGAACTTCGAACGAACCATCGTTAAGGATCGCTATGATAAGCACCATAAACGGTGGGAAATCGAATTTCCAAATGAGGGCCAGCAACATGAAACCAAGCTGCAACGAAAAAAAATCAAACGTAATTCGTCGTTCAGTGCATGGCAGGAAAGAACAGACGATGCAGATGTTCGAATATGCGTCCTGAGAGCTTACCACGATACGTATTGTGATGGAAACTGCATAAATCTGGCATGGACAAAGATCAAACATGAGTCAAGATCAGAACAAATAAGATCTCGTAGCCAAACACAAAGAACACGTTACCGTGTAATTCTTCATCCTTTGAAATATAGCTCGACTGGTTAAAACAGCGCTGATGATAACACTGAGACCAGGTTCGGTAAGAACAATATCAGAAGCGCTTCGAGCAGCATCGGTTGCATCAGCCACAGCTATACCGATATCTGCTTTTTTAAGTGCAGGAGCATCGTTTACTCCGTCGCCAGTCATCCCACATATATGTTTCATAGCTTGCAAGCGTTTTACGATCTCGTATTTGTGTTCTGAATCAACAAAATATCATGGTGATGCATATGGAAGGACACACCAAGAATTTAAGGCAATTAGTGAAGAAATACCAGGGAATACACCAGCAAAACCATCTGCTTTTTCGATAAGATCATCGACAGGTAAAGCAGCAATGGACTCGTCTTTTTCTTGTCCTAGTAGAGCAGATGATGGATACATGTTCGTTCCCATCCCCAACCGACGCCCCGTTTCCTTGCCTATAGCTAGTTGATCTCCTAATGAAAGAAACAAGGTAAAGGAACCAACAAGTTAGACAAATCCAATGAGACTAATAGAAAGAAAATGTGGGAATGTACCTGTAATCATTTTCACATTTACGCCGAGATTCAAAGCTCTCCTTATTGTCTCTGCACTATCATGCCTTGGTGGGTCAAACAAAGGCAAGAGGCCCATGAATTGCCAAGGACCTCCAGCACTCTCTTTCCTTCCTTCTGGAACTTCCTGATATGAAACAAACAGAGGACATAACCAACAATGAGTTAACCGCTAGGCTAAAAAAAAGATGCATAGTGTTCTGCTTTGGCTCGTTACGTATCGCTAGCAAATATTGTTCGCTTTGGCTCGTTATGTAGCGCTGTCAGCCTCACAGTTTTAAAACACATCTGCTAGGGAGAGGTTTCTACACTCTTATAAGGAATGTTTTGTTCCCCTCTCCCACCGATGTGGGATCTCACAATCCACCCCCCTTGGAGGCCAGTGTCCTCGTTGGCACACCGCCTGGTGTCTGGCTCTGATACCATTTGTAACAGTGCAAGCCTACCGCTAGCAGATATTGTCCACTTTGGCCTGTTACGTATCACCGTTAGCCTCACAGTTTTAAAACACGTCTGCTAGAGAGAGATTTCAACAACCTTATAAGGAATGCTTCGTTCCCCTCTCTAACCGATGTGGGATCTCATAATCCACCCCCCTTGGGAGCCAGCATCCTCACTAGCACACACCGCCCAGTGTCTGGCTCTGATACCATTTGTAACGGCCCAAACCCACCGCTAGCAGATATTGTCCGCTTTGGCCTGTTACGTATCGCCGTGAGCCTCACAGTTTTAAAACGCGTCTGTTAGGGAGAGGTTTCCACACCCTTATAAGGAATGTTTCATTCCCCTCTCCAACCTATGTGGGATATCACAATTCACCCCCTTGGAGGCCAGCATCCTCGCTGGCACACCGCCCGATGTCTAGCTCTAAAACCATTTGTAACAACCCAAGCCCACCGCTAGCAGATATTATCCGCTTTGGCCCGTTACGTATCGTCATCAGCCTCACGGTATTAAAACGTGTCTACTAGGGAGAGGTTTCCACACCCTTAGAAGGAACGCTTCGTTCCCCTCTCCAACCGATGTGAGATCTCACAATCCACCCCCTTAGAGACCAGCATCCTTGCTGGCACACCGCCCAGTGTCCGGCTCTGATACCATTTGTAACAGCGCAAGCCCACCGCTAGCATATATCGTCCACTTTGGTCCATTACGTATCGTCATCAGCCTCACGATTTTAAAACGCGTCTACTAGGGAGAGGTTTCCACACCTTATAAGGAACGCTTCGTTCTCCTCTCCAACCGATGTAAGATCTCACAAAATCTAACAGCAGTCATTCACTAACCTGGTACGCTACAGCAAGTGAACGCAGTCCTCGTTCAGCAAATTTATCAATCACTGCATGAACTTTCCTCTCAATCTCTGACTTATTGTATGCAAGATTCAGAATCTAAAACAGATTGACAGGAACCAATAGTTAGTAACCTAGAGACAATATTTGCACAAGAACACAATAGAGCAGCCATTTCACCTGTTCTGGAGCACCTTTACTGACTCTATGCATCTTACCCTCTTGATCAATATAAGTCAATGCTGTTCGCTTATCAGTAGGATTGAAAGGAAGAAAATGAACTTCCTGAATGCCAGCACGTGCCTTTGGAAGCAAGGAATATGCAATGAACACTTAAACATTTCAATAGCCATTTTGAATGAGTACACATTGGGATATTGACAACTTACCTCCTTTGGATCAGCTAGCATCCCAACAATAGCAGTATCTATAGCATCTTGATTTTCAGTTCTTGATGCTCTAGCAGCCATTAGAACCACAGTGTCTGCATCTATCCCTTTAGTGAAAACCTATAGTTATATTTAGACACAAAGTTAAAACACAAACGATAAAAACGCTCCTCGGAGGAAGAGATGTCCAATTAACAAGCAAGAAAGCAACTCCGGGCCAACCTCGACGAGGTTTTTGTCAACTGTTAGCTTGTTCAATGTCAGTGTTCCTGTCTTGTCACTGCAAAGCACATCCATGCCTGCCATTTCTTCAATGGCGGTCATCCTCTTGGTGATGGCACCCTGAAATGATTCCATTGCTATTACATAACTCATATTCTATACTATGTTCAACTGGAAGGCTTCAAAGAACTAAGCCAACCTGTTGGGATAACCTATGAGAACCAATAGCCATTGTTACAGAGAGAACTGTAGGCATGGCTATGGGAATGCCCCCAATGAGTAGCACGAGGAGGTTATCGATCCCGGGACGATACTCACGATCCTGAATTGGGTACATGACGATGATCTCGATTACCATTCCCAAAGCAATGGAACATATGCAGAAGTTCCCTATGGAAGTCAAGACCTACAAAGAGAGCAACAGTAATGGAAATAAGACAGTTGAGAAAAGAAAACACATGAACTGAAGATCGAGTAATATAGCGTGTAACAGCCTAAGCCCACAGTTAGCAGATATTGTCCTTTTTAGGCTTTTCCTTTCGGACTTCCCGAAAACGCGTCTGCTAGGGAGAGGTTTCCATACCCTTATAAATGGTGTTTTGTTCTCCTCCCCAATCGATGTGGGATCTCACAATCCACCTCCCTTTGGGAACCCAACGTCCTCGCTGGCACTCGTTCCCTTCTCCAATCAATGTGGGACCCCCCATTCCACCCCTTTGGGAGTCCTTGCTGGCATACAGCCTCATGTCCACCCCCTTTCGAGGCTCAGCCTCCTTGCTAGCACATCGCTCGGTGTCTGACTCTAATACCATTTGTAACAGTCCAAGTCCACCACTAGCAGATATTGTCCTCTTTGGACTTTCCCTTCTGGGCTTCCCCTCAAGGTTTTAAAACACGTTTGCTAGAGAGAGGTTTCCACACCCTTATAAATGATGTTTCGTTCTCCTCCTCAATCGACGTGGGATCTCACACAACGACTCGTCTTCTTACCTTTTGGAAGTGTCCCACTTGGTTGGTGGTGTCAACAAGATGAGCAGCTTTACCAAAAAAGGTGTGCACACCAGTAGCAATGACCACAGCTTCAATCTCTCCTTGCTTACAAGTAGAACCAGAGTAAACACCATCACCAGGACCTTTCGTTACAGGGAGAGATTCACCTGTAAGTGCAGACTACAAAGCCCAAAGCCAAACTTAGTACAGAGATAACACGGTTCGTTACAATCACCCAATATCATGGTTGGTTACCGACCTGGTCGATTTTTAGTGGATCCCCATCAAGAAGACGAGCATCAGCTGGAATAATGTCCCCAAGTTTAACACTGATTACATCACCAGGAACTAAAATCGAAGCATCTTGCTCGCTCCACCGTCCATCTCGAAGAACCTTTCACAGAATTCAACTAAATATCACCACAAAAACAAAGATGAACTAAGGCAACAAGGTATAGCATCCATCTCTGATACCTTAGCTTTAGGAGCAAGACGAGCCATGAGCGCAGCTGCAGCGTTTCCAGCATTGTTTTCCTCGATAAAACTGATCGTCGAGTTGATGATAAGCAAGGTAATGATACCAACAAAATCTTGCCAGTCAGGGGGCTTTCCCTACAAACAAGAAAACAGCCCTCAGAACAATGAAACATCAAAGAAACATAAACAAAAAACAAAAATCCATGTAGCTAAGCATTTACTCCTCCATTTGCAAGTGCAATAGCCATAATAGCAGCAGCTTCCATAACCCATGATAGAGGATTCCACATGAACCCCAAGAACTTCAACACTTTGCTCTCCTAAAACCATACAAAACCAACAAATTCAAAGCAAATTACCCAAAAAAACACAATGTTTTGAACAGATTGAAGCATTACCTTCTTTTCCTCAAGCTTGTTGTGCCCAAAAATCTTCAACCGTTCCTCAGCAGCCTCACTTGTAAGACCCTCTTTGCTACATCTCAGGTTTTCAAAAACCTCATCAATGGGAATATTTTCCTGTAATCAAGAGAATGAGATGAAGGCAACTTAAACAAACAGCTAAACCATCAAAAGGGCTTCAAAATATTCAGATCTGTTACCAAATCCACAGCTTCCTTCAACACAGCCTCCAACACTTCCGGCTTGTCCCCCATGTCTTCCTCTTACTCCTTGCCCTTCTCTGTCACAAGAACATTAGAAGAACACCAAGAACAGCAACAAGAACAAGCTCAAATGAACAAAAAAACGTACACCCAGATGCTAAAAATTTGATTTGGATTAGTGAAAAGCTGTTAGAATCGAAAATGAGGGCGACCCACCAACGTGAAGCTCCCAAGAAGCAGAGGAAATGAACAAAGATGAGCGTTTTGGTTGTGAGGCAGTGGGAGAGTCAGCTACAGTCCGACCCTTTCAGTGTCTCTGCACCAAAAAGAGAACAAAAAAAGAAAAAACCCAAAAAGTTCATATACTACTCAATAATACACAATTTGCTTTAAAGGGACGGCTTTTGGCAAATCCCATTTAGGCATTTACCATGAACTTGGTTCAAGTTCAATGAATTCAAGAACTGAAAGAAATTTTGAACATTGAACTTGTACGGGCTACAAGAAACAATGAACGGCGAATATGTGTAATCACCTAAGAGGAAGCAGCTTGCTTACTCGTTGGTTGAGGAAGAACAGGAAATCCTTGGTACTCAGCTCACTGACATGTTTGTTTTGTTTTGTTTCCATTTCAACAATCCTTGTACAACTTTCATTCTTAATATTAGCATAATCTTAGATAAAGTACTCTTTTTTTTTAATTTCTCTGTCTGGAAACATGTTTTAAAAACATGTTTTAATGGTTAAATTATTAGTAATATTTCCCTTTAGGCCCTTCACTCACTGTGAATAAACTAATTTATGAGTGTGGTAGCGGTGGTTGTGGTGATTCGAAACTTTCTAAGAAAACGATATACATCTGTGTGTAAAGAATGTGAGTAGAGATATTCAAGTCTGGGATGGAGAAGCCTCCTCTATTTCAGTCGTTACCTTCCACTTTAATCTTGGCCTGTGATTTTTTTTTTTTAATTTTTAAATCTTTTGTTTAAAAAATACTTTTTTAATTGGTAATTTTTATTAAAATATGTTATAATATTAAATATAATTTCTAAAACCTCAAATTTTAATAATTTTCTACGTTTAAAAATTATATATTTATCTATTTACTAAGTAAATAAAATTATAAAAATATATACGTACATATAAGTGAGACGGGACAAAAATTTAGTTGGGGCGGAGACGGAGACTATATTCTTCATTCTCGGCCTCATTTAACTAGTAGGGAGAAAACTCTCACCACTTCCCTCTCATCTCTTTTTTTTTTTATGAACCTTTTTAATAATTATTATTAAAGCAACCCGAACCTCGTTAACTAACCTAAAATATGACCAAAATATCATAATTTTAAATATTTCACGTCACATTAAATTTTAAAAAAATAATAATATTTATTGTCAAATTAATTGGCTATGGCTAAGGCTAAGGCAACGTGTGAGTCTATTTCAATTTTGTATTACAAATATCAGCTAAAATATCTCATTAATAAGTTTGGTGCCATAATTTTTTTATAGAATTAATTTAGTGAATATATATATATTTATTTATTTATTTATTTATTGTTTTGACGTTGAAAATAGAATAGAAATAAATGTGCTTACCACAAAAAAAAAATGTTTTCGTAAATTTAATGCAAAATAATAATAATAAATTTTTTCACAATTATTTTTTATATCTCAACTTATTCATTTGATAAATAAATCATTTAATCTATAAAATTTGGTGATGGAAAGTAGAAAAACCTCGGGATGGGGTCATGAAGTGATCATATGATAGTAACTATTACTAAGTAAATTTTTGAGCGGTGAATTTCCATTTAAGTTAGAAAGTAAGGAAGGATGAAGAGAGATTTTACCCTATTAACTAAATAAGGCTGGAGACTGAGATTATATTCCTAACCTTATCTCTACTCTATCTCGCTCTAGAGGAGTGATATCAATTTGAGGGATGGGCATTTCTCAAAATATTTGTCATCGATGCATTTATATTATCATTTATGTCAGTTTGGACCACATAATTTGACATTCTTATCAATCCTTTTACATTTTCTTTATAGATTTTTTCCTCAATATTTGATTTTTTTTAAAAAAATATTGCATTACAATTTACATATAAATACAAAAAAAAAATTAAATTAAGAATTTTGTTAGTTTTATTTGATAGCGATTTTATGGCTTAGAGTGTGGGCTTTCTCTTTCGGGTTTTAAAACCCGTCTGTCAGAGTTACACAACGGAACCGGTATTCATCAAGATATTGTCCTTTTTGGGCTTTCCCTTATGGGCTGTCTGCTGGGGGAAGGTTTACACACCCTTATAAAGGGTGTTTTGTTCTCCTCCCCAATCAATGTGGAACATTACAATCCACCCCCTTTAGGGCCAGCGTCCTCGCTGGCACTCGTTCCTTTCTCCAATCGATGTGGGACCCCCACCAAATCTACCCCTTTGGGGTCCAGCGTCCTTACTGGCACACCGTCTTGTGTCTACCCCCCTTCGAGGAACAGCCTCCTCGTTGGCACATAGTCCGGTGTTTGGCTCTGATACCATTTGTAACGGCCGAGATCCACCGCTAGCAGATGTTGTCCTCTTTGGGCTTTCCCTTTCGAGCTTCCCCTTCAAGGCTTTAAAACGCGTCTGCTAGGGGAAAGTTTCCACACCGATGTTTTGTTCTCCTCCCCAACAAATATGGGACCTCAAAGTAACGCTCTTGTCCTTCACGTGACAACAATGAAAAAAATTATTTAAAAGGGGAAGAATGTGACTTTTGCACATCTGTGTGATACTTGTCACACCGACTTTGATACCTAAATTAGCTTAGAGGAAATTAGAATAGCAAGAATTAGACTTGGGGACTTACCTTCCCCCAATGTAAGAATAGTATTGATATAACATTTCAATTAGGGTTTTATCGATTCTGTTTTGGATCAGGACAAAAGAGGACCGTAGGCTAGACCAAGATTACAAGAACTAGGGCTCGCTCGGTGTGTCTCATACGAGGCTGTAATTAGAAAAATGTTAAAATTTAGTTCCTATGATTCAAAATTAAAATTTTATCCTTATAATTCGATAAAAAAATCTCGAAGAATGACAACCAAAAAAATGTCAAAAAGTAGGCTAAGGTTTGTTTCTTCCACCAATCCCACATGTACAACACCCTATCACTTGTATGCCCACCATCTTTTATCTTCCTTTCTTCTCTTATCATCTCATACTAAACAATCACCTCTTAATTATAAGCCATTTTTTAATTCTTTTTTTTATAAGATCTTGATCTCGACATATTTGACGTTTTTTTTTATTATTTATAAACATAACTAGACACAGTTTGAAAGTTCAGGGCCACGTTCTCGTCAACATAAAATTCAATTTTATGTATTGTGAGATCCTAGGAGAACGAAACATTCCTTACAAGGGTGTGAAACCTCTCCCTAGTAGACACGTTTTAAAAATCTTGAGAGGAAACTCAAAGAAGACAATATCGGCTAGTAGTGGACTTGGACTGTTACAAATGGTACCAGAGTCAAGTACTGCCAACGAGTACGCTGGGTCCCCTAGGTCCCCAAGTGGGTGGACTGTGAAATCTCACATTGGTTGAGACACACATACATAACA
Organism: Cucurbita ficifolia; assembly: GCA_033971965.1. Lineage (NCBI taxonomy): Eukaryota > Viridiplantae > Streptophyta > Magnoliopsida > Cucurbitales > Cucurbitaceae > Cucurbita > Cucurbita ficifolia. Next base: position 653,991 of record CM066979.1, read on the forward strand.
TATCATAACATAACATATCATAACATATCAGCTAGTTTTTTAAAGTTTAGAGACCAAAGTCGAATAATAACAAAAAATAATTTGGTTAGAACTTAAAATTTTCAATTGAGATTTTAGATTTTTATATTTTCTAGCATTAAATAGTCATCTACATCGTTGCTCTGAATATATATTTGGACCACCATATCGTGACATTAGATTTTACTTTAGACCTTGTCACTCATATTTTATAAACAAATATGCATTTTTCACCTGTCTCATATCATAAATATATGAAGAAAATGATGAACACACAAAACAAAAGAAAATTAATTGGAAAAGAAGAACAAAAGAAAATGAAAACAGTTCAAAAAGAGTGCTAAATTTAGAGTGAAAATGTCATTTTTATACTGTTTTGAAGATTATTGCATCATCAAACTGTGGATGAAACTGTTCTTATCCCATTATTGAGAGATGTCTTTCAAGGGCAGGCTGGGGGAAGGGGGCAGCCCACATGTGCTGTTTTCATAGCAATGTCTCTGTTTTTTTCCTCTCAAATGGCCTGCAGTCTGTGACACCCTAACCCCTTCCATTTATGAAACAATATCAAACCCATGAGAGGAAGAGAGAGATGGGTCCTCCAAAGAACTGCTTATTTCAAGGTGCTGAATTTAATGCTCAGTTCTTTTGACAGAAGCAGCTACACATGCGTGCAAGGCTCTTGTCATTGCAACTGCCAATGGTAAAACGGGTAAAACTAGAGACTATCTAAGACGGTTTTTGTAATCGCTCAATCACTAAGCCCATCGCTAACAAATATTGTCCTCTTTGGACTTTTCCTTTCGAACTTCTACTCAAGGTTGTTAAAATGCGTCTGCTAGGAAAAAGTTTTCATTCCCTTATAAAGAATGATTCATTCCCCTCTCCAATCGATCCTCTAACATATTTTTCTACATTGTCTAATCATTGTGCGCACACTTTCATCAATATAGAAGAAGGATGGCTCAAACAGCTGATCTTTTGTTGGATGATACATAAGTTAATCAGCTATCCTATGTTCTAGGCCATAACAGCAACCTTTGAAGAATAACTTAGGGCTGGTGAAGTAGAGTAATATATCAGTGAATGACTGGCTAAGTTGTGAGTGGAAAGAGTAGGTGGTGGTTTCAAATGCTAATTCTGACTTCTGATCACTGACTCTGATATGGTAAAACACTGATTGGGGTAGCAGCAAAGATGGGAGAGCACATGAGGTTGTTCAGATGGATATGCCAAAACTCAATGAAGAAGAAGCATGACAGCTTTTTTTGGGAACAATCCCCTGTTTTGGTAAAAGGAGACACATTATTAACTGTGTGAAGTGGTGCAGGTTTTCTTACAATAGCTGAGACTCACCCAGAAAAGCAACCAAACTTGGACTAGATTCTGTTTTGGAGATGATTTTGACCTACTGGTTTTCGGGTCAACATGCCATTCATTATGTGTTAAAGCATAAAGCATATACCAGACACTAACATGAGTTATGTAAAGGCACGAATTATCATTTCAAATGTCAGTAATTCGATCATCATCCCTATCATCCCTATAATTTAAATAAGAGATTCAAGAAAAAAAAGGTTTACCTCCCCTCCAATAAGGTCGGTTGATGAACTCCAACCCGTTATATTGTGTGGCTTGTTTCCTGATTCTCATGGTTTTAATGTAGAAACTATACCTCAACTCGTACATTTATAGTTTACGACGTATCAAAAGATGGCAATGTGTTAAGATTTCACCTCTGAGTCTGATAAACCAAACACTAATGTGAGCTGTATAAAAGGTACGAATCACCATTTAAAATCATCATCCCTATAATGTAAGTAAGAGAATCAAGAAAAAAAGTTTGCCTCCCCTTAAACAAGGTCGTCGATGAACTCCAACCCGTTCTATCGTGTGGCTTGTTTTTTTTATCCTCCTGGTTCTAATGTAGAAACTATACCCCAGCTCGTACATTTATAGTTTACGACATATTGAAAGCTAGCAATATGTTAAGATTCCACCTCTCACTATGATATAACATTTCAGAATAAGGGGTATTATATGTGGGAAGTGGTCCTCCAATGGGGGGCCATTGGGAACTTGGGGACCAAAACATGCCATTCATGGATGTTTTTTGATCCTCCAAAACAACTAAGGGACTTATGGCCCTGACCTGACATAACAGTGTTAATTATAGTACCAATTCAGTACTCCCCACAAAAGTAATGGCCTTTTTCTTTCATACTTCTTCCATCACATAAGCCTAATTGTTTTCCTCATCTACATTTTGTGTATCAGATTTCTTGTGGCCTCTAAATTACAAAACATTATACTAAATCAAAGATTTGCAGCAGATGATAAGAGAAAATGAACATGAGGAAATATCGATCATTATCTATAACATTATATCACTATATTAGTAGCCAACGTCGACATACTAACCTAGTTAAAGCCTATATCCTCGATCAAGAGTTCAATTGAACAAGATGAATCAAACAATAATTGTAACAATCCAAACCCACCACTAGCAAATATCCATTTTGACCCATTATGTATCGCTGTCAGCCTCACGATTTTAAAACGTATCTAGTAGGGAGAGGTTTCCACACCCTTATAAGGAATGCTTCGTTCCCCTCTCCAACCGATGTGGGATCTCACATTCCACCCCCCTTGGGAGCCAGCGTCCTTGCTGGCACACAGCCCAGTGTCTGGCTCTGATACCATTTGTAACAGCCCAAACCCACCACCAGCAAATATTATCCGCTTTGGCCCGTTGCGTATCGCCGTCAGCCTCACGGTTTTAGAACGCGTCTACTAAAGAGAGGTTTCCATACTTTTATAAGGAATGTTTCATTCCCCTCTCCAACCGACGTGGGATCTCACAATAATTTAACAAGAATAAGAAGACACGGAATCATCAGCCTAAATTCTTCATTGTTTTGGTAGTTAGTTCATAAGTGAAAGGTGCTGTCGTCATCAAGCTCAGTTTGTCCTATTCTCATCATGGAGTTAGTAACCTAATTCATTTGAGAGAGAGAGAGAGAGAGAGAGAGGGCACAATGCTGGCAGAGACCTAATGATAATGACAAAGTAAAGGTATACAAAGTGGAAATAATGATGGGATCATCATAATCATTCAGTATCAAGTATATAAACCATCCAATTAGACTTCAAATTGGATATAATTTACATTCCCCAAAATCTAAAAACTCAAGGACAACTCTTTCTGAAATAAATTTTAACAATCAAATCTCAATTTCATCTTATTGAACCTTAACATTGAATAAGTGGTGAAATCAACCTCTTTGAACCAAGACACAGAGCAATCAGACAATAAAACATCTAAATCAAGCTACAAAACACACAAATCCCACAAAAATACAGACTCAACCATGAACAGAACACCCAAACAATGCCCAGATCCAATATCAGAATAGCCAAATCCAAAAGAAAGAGGAAGAAGAAAGCCTATGATAACCAGAAAATCAACCCTCACAGAGACAGCATATGGCATTAATTTCACCACTTATTCACGCTCAGAGTTCAATTGAATGAGATTGAAAGTTTGAGAGGTTAAAAATTGTCTCACAACTAAGTACAGAGTTAAAACAAATTTCCCCCAAAAAATTAACAGAGGGAAAGGGAAACACTACTCTGTCAACAATCATAGCAGTCGACATGCTCCATAAATAGTATATACTGATCTAATGCTTCCTCTATGCCTGCCCTTTACTAAAAATTTCATTCGCAAACAAATGAACACCGCCCACCCCCACACAAAAAAAAGACCCAAAGGAAAAACTTACCAACATTTCACATTCTTCAAGATCATGCAGAGTATATTTACAGGGAATAATATGCTATCTATGTGTTTGAATGGCCAACCCTTTTACCCGAGTGTTATGCTACGAAACTACACCGAGAACTCTTATCAGATCAGACTTCTGTTCTGTTGTAAGCCTTGATGGATACTTGACATCAAACTTGATTCTCAAATTTCCCTTCTTCCCAAGTTCCTTAGAGATTGGCATTCCTTCATTTGCCAGAACCATCTCATCACCAGGTTTGACAATATCTGTTATATGGATCATAAGATTCCTTCCATCCAGAGAAGTAAGTTCAAGAGTTTTACCTGTGAGTGATTCCAGCAACGTTAATTCATGGTTCACTAGTAGATCATTCCCATCCCTCCGGTATATAGCATGTGGTTTCTCATCCACTACGAATATAAGATCTGCGGGAATGATGCCTGGCTCCTGATTTCCCTTCTGAGGAAAAGTAATCTTTGTCCCCTTCTTCCACCCGGGTTTGATATCAATTGTCAATATCTCTTCAACCGTCCGGGACTTGCTGCAGAAGAGAATTGATCAACGTCAGATCAGATATAAACCTCAAGGCAAATTCTTTCACAACAGGATAAAATATATCACACTTAAGCCTGACAAACATTACTAAAAAACCGCCGGTATCCATCCAAGGTATAGTTTCAATCACATTTAACTACATTAGATGGATCTGAAGGAAAATGGATGACATTTCTAAACTTAGCTGTCACAGAAGGGAGAAGTCAATTGATAGCCATACTGGAGCATGCACGTGAGACAATTGCAACGCCACCAAGGCAAAAGGAATACACGATTGTTCAAGAACTTGTATCTATACTCTAGACTCATTACCATGCCTGCATACGCCTTAGACTGAATATGGACACGGTAAAATAAATGGTTCATGCATTTGAAGAACTCATAACCGTTCAATATGTTAAAACTAGACAATTTATCTTCATAAAAGCAGCTGATATCTTTTATACCCAAAATTAGCCTAGTTATGGAATCCACGAGTGTGGTAAGTTTAAAGTAATTCTGGAAAACAGTGTAGGAGATGCGGAAACCGGTCATCTATGATATGTTATCTGATAATAACAAGGATTTAAACTTCGAAACTTGTAGAAAATGCACCTAACAGTAAACAAGTTGACTATCACCCATCAAAGGCCAAAGGCAGCTTCAAAGGATCATTCTTAATAGTAATGGTTTATTCTTAAAAAATCTGCCTTTAGCATACTTTTAATCCTTCTAGGAGTAGACAAACAATTAATTTAACTCTTCTTATAACGATTATACAAGGCCGAAGGACTCAAAACCTCCCAGCCTTAATGTGTTCATAAGGAGGCACAAGCTTCTTCCACAATAGGCTATGATCCCAAGGAATAACTTCAAGGCTAAAAATTTGTCTTGCCCCAAAGAGAGGTATAAGTAAAAATAACTTCTTAAAACATTGTTAATATACATTAGGCTCGAGAATTATTCGATGAATGTATAGAAACCCAATGCACAAGGTCGGTCAGCCAACCAAGAAGTCAACTACGATCAAATCACGTAATTCTAACAGAACGAAAAGGGGGCTAAAGGAGAATCAGTAGTAGACTTTCTTTATCGTCTAAGCTTTGATAAGCTTACTGCCAGCATGAATAATTGACATGTGACTCCATCTCAATAGACATACAAATTCTTCAATCTTCTTTGAGATAGAATTCCATTGAAAAAGCAAAGGGGTCACCGTCAAAACACAGGCTCTAATCCAAACAACTCAGTAACCATATACAATTCACAAGTGAGGGTATGCAATGAAGAACAACCCAAATACCAAACTAAACATGCAAACTTGATTTTGTTCTATAAGAATAAAAAACAACACAACACTCAGTTGAAATTTGAAAGAGGCAAATCAAAAAGGCACATACCCAGAGGCATCATACACATTCCTCGAAATCCTCATCTTCTTCTTAGCGCCTTTGTAGAGCTCCTCCAAGCTACAAGGCAACGTATTCTCAACAGCAGCAGCCTTCCTCCCCCGAGCACCACTCCCATTCTCCGTCCCATTCTGAAACCTAAAAAACGCATCCCTAGCCCCTCTGCCCTTCCCTGCCCCCTCGCTATTACTCCCCCCACCACCCTCCGATCCAAAAAATTCCGCGTAAATATCATCCGCATTCCTAGGTTTAAACTTAAACGTCGAAGTATTAGGATGCTGGCGTTGAAAATGCTGGTAAACCGGAGTATACGCGGAGGAGGACGTCGCTTGAGGTGTAGGCGGTGGAATCTTACCGGACTTGAGGGTTTCTTCGCCGTAAAGGTCGTAGATCTGACGCTTCTGAGGATCGCTAAGAACATCATAAGCCTCTGAAATTTGCTTGAACTTGGCCTCAGCTTCTTGTTTGTTTGCTGGGTTCTTGTCTGGATGCCAAAACAACGCTAATCTCTTGTAAGCTCTCTTCAAATCTTCATCGCTAGCGCTTCGACTCACTTTCAGAATGTTATAGTAATCCTTCCCCATAGCTCTGTTTCTCTGTATGAAGAAGAAAAATTCGTCCCTCTTTCTCTCTTCTTCTTCTTCTTCTTCGTCTTCGTTCTCTCTCTCTCTCTCTCTCTCTGCGGGTTTTGTGTTTCTCGCCGGAAACTGGGAAGAAACAAAAGTGGCCGTCGGATGAGTAACGGACAGAGAATCCAGCTCCGAATCTGACGGTTATTTGGAAAGAATTAATGTAAGAAAAGAATATTGTGTCGTGGGACCCACGACAATGTGAATTCGGGTTATTACCAAGTTAAGGGGGCGGAAAAATCCGACCCGGTTTAGGTTGCTTTACTTTAATATTAAATTAATAAAAATATTCTTGAAACATCTCAAAGTTTCAATAATTAGTTTTTGTATAAAATAGGATTTTTAAAACAAAGATATTTTTTAATTTCTTTTAATTTAAGAGTATTTTGTAGATTTATATGATTTTTTTTTTTTTTTTGTCAAATAAGTCCGACATAAAATTAAAATTTTAAAAATCTATAGAAAGTGTAAAAACCCGTTGAACATTTTTTTAAAGCTGAACGACCAATTATGAGATCAAATAGACATCGATGTTTAATTTATGCATTAAATTTATAATCAGACACAAAATTACTTGTATGATTTAGATATCTCGTATTTTCTAAGATTTAGTAAGATACTTACTGAGACCATGAGATTAGCATTTCAATCTTTTCTTGTTTGAACGTATTGATTTGACCCCATATGCAGGGCCACTATCTCACAGCATTGCCACCCGAAGTTAAAAGTTCGAAACCTATAAAATGACTAGACCAAATAGATAATAATGCAAAAATTTATGGACCGACGACAAAAATGAAACAATATCTAATGATATATACATTATAAAATTTTCAAATTTCCATCATGATTTGAGATCTAATGAAATTGAACAAAAAGCACTGATTATTTGGGTAAGGAAAATTTATGGCTGAGAGTAAGGAGTGAGTAAAATCCACAAGTTTCAGTCGGTGGATACCCTATTGAAAGTGATTGAAATAACAAAACTTCGAATACAAACAATCGTTACTTCGGTTGATTGTACTCAACTTTAGACGCATTAACTTTTTTAATGAAGAGGAAGTTCCACGTTGGCTAATTTAGGGAATAATCGGAGATTTACAAATAATGAATACAACTGTATGAGACTTTTTAGAGAAGCACAAACAAAACCATGAAAGTTTATGTTTAAAGTAGACGATATCATACTATTGTAGAGCTTTGTGATTCCTAACATAATATTAGAGTCATGTCCTTAAATATCATACCATTGTGGAAGTTCATGATTCTTAGCATAGTATTAGAGTTATGCCCTTAAATTAGCAAATGTCGAACAAAGGATGTACGTTGTTCGAGGGCTCAAAGCTATAGAGGTCCGTGATTCGAGGGCTCAAAGTAGACAATATCATAGATCCGTAATTTCGAACACCAAATTATGATTTTCAATGCCAAAGAATGCCAAAGAAACCCATTATGGATACATGAATCTAAGGCTGTCATCAAAAATCATTAAATTTGGAGAGTTTCCAATCTGTACAAACAGAAATCATTAAATTTTTTCCTCAAACTCAGATCCCAACAAGCAATTCTACCATCATCATCATCTTCTTCTTCTTCTTCTTCTTCTTTTTTCTCTTTGGTGTATATGTTTTTACCCTTCTTTCAAAGTTATGAAGGTTCAGTAAATCATCACAAGCAAATAATGTAAAAATAAATAAATAATACAGGTAAAAAGGAATTCAGGGGTAAAATGTCTAGTTTTTACTCTACCTCCATGAGATCCAGGAGAAGCTGCAAGTTTTGCTCCAATGGTGGAAGAAGCTCATCCTGGTACATATAGATCTTGCCGTTTGAAAACTAAGATCAGAAAATGAATTTACTTCACACCACAACGGCTTTTCCTGTGATCCCATCATGAAGTTGCAACGATCCGTCTTTCATTAGGTTGAGACTCAAACTCTTGAACCTTTCCCTTGAGTACTGCCTTGATGCCTTTCGCCAATCTGTTCCAGTTTTCATCATGGCCACGAACTCGTCGTAACTTATTCGTCCGTCCTGAAAATTATTGTTTTTTTTCGAAGAAATTGAAGTAAGTCTATGAGGAAAAGAACTAAAAGTAAACACTGATCATACACATTGTTGTGCAATAGCTACATTCAAATTGAAACAAGTCCTATGTGGTCCATTGGCTACGTTAAAATTACAGGTACTCCATCCCCTCTTGAGCTTTTCAAAAAACAAGTTGTGTAGTAGTTGTCAGTGTTGGCCCGTTATATATCGCCGTCAGCCTCACAGTTATAAAACGCATCTGTTAGTGAGAGATTTCCACTCTTATAAGGAATGTTTCGTTCTCCCCTCCAACCGATGTGGGATCTCACAATCCACCCCTCTTGGAGCCCAGTGTCCTCGTTGGCACACTACTCGGTGTGTGACTCTGATACTATTTGTAACTGCCCAAGCTCACTACTAGTAAATATTGTCCGCTTTGGCCTGTTACGTATCGCAGTCATCCTCACAGTTTTAAAACGCGTCTACTAGGGAGAGGTTTCCACGCCTTTACAAGAAATGCTTCCCCTCACCAACCAATGTAGGATCTCACAATCCACCCCCTTTGTGCACACATTAGTTACTCTCATGAGGCAACTATCTAACCCTAAATATTTGGTTCACACATTAGTTACTTTCATGAGACAACTATCTAACCCTAAATATTTGGTTGTTAAGCTAATTCGTAGGATATTAAATTAGGTTGTCATGGTCTTATGATTTAATTTGGTCTCTAAATTGATATACCTAAAGTAGAGCAAATACAAATTCAGTTTTTCTTTTGGTTTATGGGAGAACCGAGTCGAGAGATAGAAAATGAGTGGACTAGAAAGTCTCACCTTATCTGCGTCAACCTCGCGCATGATCTCATTGAGCACATCACTATCCGTTTCACTTGCTTCATCCGCTAAGGCTTTCCGTAGCTCATCTAATTCAATGAACCCACTTTCATTTTTATCAAAAAACTTAAATGCTCTGCGAAAATGCTCGTCGTTTTCCATCCTCTGCAAGTGTATTGTAACTGCTACAAACTCTCCATAATCCAGTACACCATTACCATCAACATCAGCCTGTCAAGAACAGACGATCGGTCAACATAATTCACAATATGTAATATCAACATAATTCTAACTTCAATTCAAGCAGAAGAAAAGTTTGCATCTCTAGTTATCAGTCAGCATTTCACGTCAAATGTTCGAAGATAAAAATGGTTGAAATGAATTCCTATTCCAACGGTACATTTGGAAAGAACATGGGGAAGAACATTGCTACTTGGAAACACAATGCGATATCCCACATTGGTTGGGGAGGAGAATGAAACACCCTTAGTGAAAATCTTTCTCTAGCAGACGCATTTTAAAGCCTTAAGGAGAAGCCCGAAAAGGAAAGCCCAAAAAGACAATATCTGCTAGCGGTGGGCCTACGCCGTTACACACAAGATCAGGAAAAATAATTGGAAAGCTCACGAATCATTCAAGTAAAAAGAGTAAGCATACTCAGGGATAAACTTGAAACCATAAAACAAATTTCAGACTGCAGTTTAGAACATAGAAATTTACCACTTCCATGAGCATTTTCATCTCGGGCTCAGCCAATTGTGAGCCGACCTTTTTTAGCCCTGCCTTCAGTTCCTCAAAAGATACCTTCCCATCATTGTCGGTGTCCATCAAAGAAAACATATCTCTAATCACTTCAACTTCTTCAACAGATAAGTGTTCTGCTATCACCTAAACATTTTAGAAATTCAAGTATCTCCTAGTTAATATGACTTCCATCACTGTGATACCATTCAGTAAATTTTTTAAGAGTTCACCAACGACCCTTAATGTACGTGTATGAAATCTTGAGCAGTTGATACTCAAGATGGCAATACCATTCAGTAAAATGCAAAGGACAATAATAGATCACTTTAAGGCTTACCCTTAGGGCTTTCTTTTTGAACCTATTCATAACAGAGAACTGCTTGAGCCTCATCCTTACAATATCCCCTAGTGGAACATTTGGAGTTTTCTTTGCATTTTGTAACCAAGGATGATCTGCAATTACGATGAGAAAGCAGTAAGAAGATAAAAAATGGAATACATGCTGCGAAAAAGATGGTGCTAAGTTACATTGTTTTGCTAAATGGCATGCTGTTATGGTTGGATAATTCAGTCAGGAACCAAACTTCCAAATTAGGGAAAATGATTAGATATCTGTATTAAACATGATTATAAAGCAAGATTGGAGTACGGCAATCACAATCATGAAGGAAATCTTTCTTTCCATGAAAACTACATAGAAACAGATCCTCTAATCTCCAAATAATAGAGATGTCTGACATGACATCAAAGGAAGCCAAATATATCATGTTAAAAAAATACAGACTAGACAGGTGCCAGACTGATTCAAAGCTTGACCAATGAATCAATATTGCTTTCTAGTTTTTGCTCGTAAATTTCATTGGGGTACACGCACATTAAACCAACTTTCTATGTCTGCTGAATAAATCAAACAGTACCCAGAATTGACCAAGTCAGCCCTTAACAGCTCACACCAATAACTAGTTGAAACAAGAGGCATTTCAGGAATAAAAAACTAACCCAAGAAAGGAACTTATCATTGAAAAGAGAAGCAGCAGTAAACTAGCAATGCATTAATTTGGCCAATAGAGTAAAGGAAAATTTCTAATACTTCGAAATTTCATATTCACATCACGTGATAGAGAACAATTATTAAAATGAAACAATTATATTTATTGGTAATTAAGAGGGGTAATTTATCATGTTGTGTATATGTTGTTCCACATCACTCGATGTACCAACAACATCTTCACAATGTCTATAACAACCTAGGCCCACTACTAGTAGATATTGTCCGCTTTGACCCTCGTTGTCAGTCTCACAGTTTTAAAACGCGTCTGTTAGGGAGAGGTTTCCACACCCTTATAAAGAATGCTTCGTTTCCCTCTCCAACCGATTGGGATCTCACAATGCCCTTTTCTAATAATTTGACTATGATGGTAAAATTGCAAAACTTCGTTGCTTCAAGTACTAATGGTACTGAAATTGACTTGTAGTTGAAACCAATGATAAAAACCATGAGAAAAAGTAACCATAGGATTCACTCTACAGGAACCCACCCATGGGGATTTCGTACTTAAACCGATTACTTCAATGCCCATGCCAATCAGTATGATATGCTTAAAAAACGACCTGAATGATAACTATGAGAAATGCAGTGGAATAGAACAAAGTAAACAACAATCATTTTTTGTTGGAAAATTGGTGAAAAATCATATATTTCACCATTTGATCTAGGGATCTAGCTGATTGCAGCTACGTTGAATCATACGATATAACAGCTCAAATCCAAGCCTACCGCTAACAAATATTGTCCTCTTTGGGCTAAGGATCTAGCTGATTGCAGCTACACTAAAATATAACAGCCCAAGTCCACCGCTAGCAAATATTGTTCTCTTTGGACTTTCCTTTCAAGGTTTTAAAATGCGTTTGATAGAGAGAGGTTTCCACACCCTTACAAGGAATGTTTTGTTCCCCTCTCCAACCGATGAGGGATCTAACATAAGAACTGAACCAAATGAAAGATCTCCACATATTTCTCATTTCGTGCACTCAAATAAATTATAAACATCCTAAGATGAGAAAAATACACTAAACCCAGATTCAAGATTCAGAGGGAAAGAGAGAAAGAGATAGCAATAGTTGCACCTTCATAGTCATAACTCGACTAGCAAAATGTCTGAATAAAAAGAGCCGAGCTACTTACCAAGCACCTGCTGAGCAGTTAAGCGCTTTTTAGGATTTGGCTCCAACATCTGCTGGACAAGGCTTTTAGCACTCTCTGAAATATGTGGCCATGGTTCCCTCTTAAAATCAAGTACGCCCCTCAAAATTGCCAGAGCTACTCCTTGTTCAGTCTCTAAGAACAGATTCCCAAAATAGTAACCATTAAAAAACTTAACCATTTAACTGATCTTGTAATCAAATTAACTTAGATTTGGACAGGACTAAAAATAGCAAAGAACACCATGTTACCAGCCCAGAATGGAGGAACCCCGCACAATAAAATATACAATATCACACCAGCACTCCAAAGATCAACCTCTGGTCCATAGTTTCTTTTCAGTACTTCTGGCGCCATGTAGTATGGACTTCCCACTATCTCCGTAAACTTCTCCCCTAAATTCCCGTAACAATAAAAGCATTTAAGATTCAGCAACAAAATCAATGAAGATCCCCACGAAATTAATAGCCATAGATTCAGAGGAACTTAAAAGAAAATTGAAGTACCAAAATCAGAGGCCAACGAACTTACCAGGCTTGAAGAACACAGAGAGACCGAAATCAATCGCTTTAAGCGGTGAATGTTCCTTCTTGTTTGCATACAAAAAGTTCTCAGGCTTCAAGTCTCTGTGCATAACACCATTAGCGTGGCACATCCTTACCACTTCAGCGATTGTTCTCGCAACGTTTGCTGCAGCGCGCTCGGTGTAGTGTCCTTTAGCTACAATCCGATCGAAAAGCTCACCTCCCGCACAAAGCTCCATAACTAGATGAACGTTCTTGCTGTCCTCGTAGGTCGCTTTAAGCTTCACTATATTCGGATGCTCAGGCAAATTCGACATTATAGCAACCTCTCGTCTCACATCCTCTATATCCACCGCAGTCCTCAGCTTCCTCTTTGAAATCGATTTACAAGCCAAAGACTCCTTCGTCTCTTTATCGGTACACAGGTACGTGATCCCGAACTCTCCACGGCCAAGTTCAAGCCCCAGTATATACTTATCGCTGATTCGCGTCTGGTGACTGAGCGGCATCACATCTTTCAAAACCCTAAGCGGAGCCGGCGACCTAGCAACAGAATCCCGAGAGTATGGATTCGATGATTTCCGGTCTTCATTATTCTTCTTCCGATTCACCGACGAGTCGTCCTCTGTAGTCTCCGGCCTCACACACGCGTTACAATTTCCCATACTCCAACAAGAATCACAAGAACAAGCTCCTCTTCCTCGATCCCCGGTGAAAATTCGAGTCCCCTGCGGTCGTCGCCGTGGATACAGTCACCGCCGGCGAGTCAGGTAGTTATCGGCGAGGAGATAAATGTAGGAGAGAAAGAAAACGCGGGGTCGGTTGAGAAATAAATAAGGTATTTTGAAAAAGAAAAATCGTGGTAATGATTCCTAATTATTAGAATATTCGTTGAAAAGGGCAAATTGGGAAGTCGACGAATTATTATTTGGAGTAATTAATTAATTTATTAATTTGAGTTTTCCAATCATAATAAGTTTAATTAAAATAATACGATCTCCGCTCCTAAAATCCTCTCATTTTTTGTGACATTTATCCATTCCGAATTTTGCATTAAAAAAAAAATTAATATTTTTTCTTCTTTTTTATTACGCGCTTGAAATTAATTTTTACAAATTTTGGGATTTTTTAAAATTAAATTAAAATCTTTTCCCCCTCTCTCTCTCTCTTCCTCTAATATTTTTCTTATTCTCGCGGCTCTATGGCAGCGAGGCAGCGATTCTGCAGCACTTATTATAACCTAACGAATAAGTCAACTGTGAGAAATTCGAACTTCACGGACAACATCGGCGTAAGCTCTAGTCTCAAGTCACGTTTGCGAAAAATATTTTCGAAAACGTGAATAAGAAAATACGTTTGAAAACAACTTGAAAAAAAAAACAATGTTATAAGCTAAAAGTGATTTTGACAACAACAGCGACTTTGATAGCATATAAACCGAGTAGGAAGAAGTGACAACTAATTGTATCTGTTTATAGTATATTTTAGCCCTTACAAGTGTAGACATGATTTTTGTGAACGGTCGTACACCCCCATATTGACACAATAGTAATAGTAAAGGTCTGTCTTATATGAAAGAAAGTAAAAAAAAAAAGTTTGGAACGGGCATGCAGCCATGGACAATACATGTTGGACTAACATGATCGGGACATCCGTCGTGCACCCACAAACAACACGCTCATGATCGTGACACTCTGCTCACTCGTCTATGTCCAAGTCTGGTAAGTAATGATAGAAAAACTATCTTTCCTTGTCTACACTAAGTCTTATAGGAGATTGTTTACGTGTGACAAAAGAAAATTTGTTTTTTATTGGGGTCATAATAATATTTGTCTCATTTATTGTAAAAAAAAAAAATCATTTATTAATGTAGTTAGCAAAAGGAAACAACATAATTAATCATTAATTAACATTTATGACTTTTAATTAATAAATTAATTATTTGAGCAATTGGTATTTTAATACTAGTTTGAATTACTTTATATTAAAATTTATCATTTAATTAATTCGTATCAACTTATATTATTCTCTCTGTTGGGGGTAAATTAAATTATATATGGTATCTAAGCATAGAGTCAATCTCAGCCGTCCATCTTGCAAAATATTGTTGGTGAGATTGATGAAAGGTCAAGATTTACCGAGTAATTGTTGAAGTGGTTCACCGGCTGAGGGCTTTAAGGACATTGACCAATTCGATTTTTCCTAGTAAAAAAAACATCTCAATTATTTTAAATTAATAATTATATTAATTAATAAAACTCCGATGTGGGTAGTTTGGTCCATTATATATAAATTAATTAATTAAATTTCATAATTTCATAATTTCTATTTCTTTTTTATATTAATTATAAAGAACTTTGGCTGATAACTATTTGAAAATAGAAAATTATTTAAAATTTATTTATAAAAAAAATTAATTATTTAATTTTTAAAAAATAAAATTATTATCAAACTGATCACGATAGAATCCGTCTAAAATATCGAGCAAATTAAGACGAGAGACTAAATGGAAGAGACTTTTATATTGGTCAATGGAACGAGAAAATATAATGAAAGCTTTGTAATTTCTTGATCATCAAGCAAATTTAGTTGAAATTTTTGTATGATTGCAAACCCAAAGTCAACAAATATAACGAAGAATTTCTTATTTTTTTCCAACCTTTTTAAAATAATGCCTTTTTTTTTTCATTTTTTATGTTATAATTTTTTTTATTTTTTATAAAACTACTTTATTGTAAAAAAAATAACATTTTTTTAGAGTTTTTTAAATTTAAATTTGAGCTATATTGAAATTATTTTTTTAAAAATAAAAATTATATTTGCATCTTGTTTTTATTTTATTTATTTAAATTATTTTTTTTAAAGATTAAGTGTGAGGAAGAGATTTGAATATTTCATCATTTAGTCCTAATATTAAGTCGGTCAAATTTATTTTTTTAAAAATAAAACTAAATTATTATTTTATTTAAATATAATGTTTTTAATAAAAAAAAATATTAAATCTTTTTTATAATGAAGACTGTGGTTGGTTAGAGGGTTGTACATTTAATTTAAAGAATGAAACTATAAAAAATGGTGAGGATTCCACACTTTTGTAGGAATGTTTCGTTTCCCTCTCGAACATGTGTGAGATCTCACAATCCTCTCCTGTGAGGACTTTGCTGCCACAGATGTGTGATCTCACAATCCACTTCGTTGAGAATCCAGTGTCCTTACCACCACAACGTCCGATGTTCGGCTTTGATATTGTTTGTAATAGCCTAAGTCCACCGTCAGCAGAAATTGTTAGCTTTAGTATGTTACGTATCATCATTAGTCTCACTGTTTTAAAACGTATATGTTAGGGAGAAGTTTCCACACCTTTATAAGGAATGTTTTGTTCCTCCAACCGATGTGAGATTTCATAATCCACCCCTATTGGGGCCCAACATCCTCGCTGGTACACCGCCCGACGTCTGGCTTCAACACCATTTGTTGATCCAAGTCCACCACTAGCAAATATTGTTCATTTTGTCTGTTATGTATCGTCGTTTGCTTCGTGATTTTAAAACGTGTCTATCAGGGAGAGGCTTCCACAACCTTATAACAAATGTTTTGTTCCGCTCTCTAACCGATGTGAGATCTCACAACATTAAAGAAGAGCAAACAAAACATGTCTGGAGGGAGGGGGCAAATTGCAAAGAATTTTTTGTAGAGAATTGCAATTAATTACCATAAAAAAAGTTTATCCCTAAAATGAAATTAATATTTTATATTTGTTGAGCCCATAAAATCTCGAGGCCCAATAAGAGAAATGGCCCAGAAGGAAACCATATAATGGGCTATATAGATAACTATACTATATATTTTTTTAATCTTAATATTAGATTAAAAAAAGTACAAGAATTTAATATTTATTTAAATTCTTGAGTTTTTAAATAATATTTAAATTCGTGTAAATTCGTGATTTTTAATATAATTAGTAAAATTAAGGCTTTTTTTAATGGTAAAAATTGGATTTTCACCATTCTTTATCCACACATATTAGAACGACATGTCGCAGACTTACATCTGAAGACGATGCGTCGTTCATGTCTAATAAGACGCATTTCGGGGTTCAGAGGAAAAAGAGAGCGAGCTTCCATTGTCGCCCCGTCTCAGCCTCTCTCTCTCTCTCTCTCTCTCTGCCGCCCAAATTTCCGGTTTCCGCCTCGAGATTTTTCGTCTCCGAAGAAGAACAGTCGCTGCAACAATTTTAAGAAGAAGAAGAAGAATTGAAGGGATAAAGTTTGCGAGAGAAAGAGGAAGAGCAAGATGAAGACGACCAAAGGCGGTAAGGTGATGAACCCTACGGATGCTTATCGGAAGGAGCTTCGCAAGAAGGAATTGAAACGGGTAAATTGCTTCTCAGACCATTTATTTTTGGATTTTCGGTCCTCAGTCAACTCCTTAGTTCCACCAATTTATCTGTTGCTGCCTTCTTCATTCAAGCCTTGTTTGCGTTCATCATTTTGTGTTGTTTGCTACAGTGCCGTGATTTCTGTTCGTCGCCTTCTCTTTTTGCAAGCAATTGAAATTGATTGGATACAGTAGCTCGGTTGGATGTATTTAGGGATTTGCCAATCCATTTCTGAAGGATTGTGCTTGTATTTAGATTGAGGGTTTTAGATAAGTGAGATATCACAAGATTCTTCTGTTAATTTTGCTTTACCTTTCGTTATTGTCCCAAAACTGTTGCATTTTGGAAGATTGGGACTGAATAGAGAATCTTCTTGAGTTGCAGAAAGTGTACTTTTACTGTAGCGAAACTGGATCAAAGTTGCTATCTCTGATATTCTTACTCCATTTACATTTCCTTTGAAAAGGGATATTTCATTATTGATAATGAAATTGAGAAGTTTATTGGGGTTTTCTTGTGGTAAGGAGTATGTAAAGAAGGAGATTGCCTTCTCATTCATTGGAAAATTGTCAGTATGTTCTTGGAGTTGCAGGGCCTAGATATTGTCACTGATTGATGGTTGACAACTAGAAATCAATTTTGAAGAAGTAGTTTGTAATAGTCCAAGCCCACCCCACTAGTAGATATTGTCCGTTTTGGCCCGTTACGTATTGCAGTCAGTCTCACGGTTTTAAAACGTAGATGCTAGGGAGAGGTTTCTACACTCTTATAAAGAATGTTTCGTTCCCCTCTCCAACCGATGTGGGATCTCACAATCCACCCCCTTTGAGGCCCAGTGTCCTCATTAACACTCGTTCCCCTCTCCAATCGATGTGGGATCTCACAATCCATCCCCCTTCTGGGCTCAGTGTCCTTGCTGGCACACTGCTCGGTGCCCGGCTCTGATACCATTTGTAACAGCCAAGCCCACCGCTAGCAGATATTGTCCACTTTATCCCGTTACGTATCGCAGTTAGCCTCACGGTTTTAAAACGCGTATGCTAGGGAGAGGTTTCCTCACTCTTATAAAGAATATTTCGTTCCCCTCTCCAATCGATGTGAGATCTCACAATCCACCCCCCTTCGGGGCCCAACGTTCTCCGATGTGGGATCTCACACATTTCCCCTTGGACTTATTTAACTTGGTATTAGACTCATATGATAGTAAGTAATAGTAAGATTGGGTTTTGGAAAGATTCTTGGTATCATGACGTTAAATTTAAGCTTTGTGCATTTATGGAATTTAGAACTTTGGATGTTGAAGTTATTTGTGCATAAGAGGAAAAACTAAATCTTTTTATGAACCATGTAAATCCCCTTACAGTTTGCCTTTTTTTTGGTTATTAGTGTTTTTGTGATGTGATTGTCCATGATTGGATTCAAATAAATAACCTCTAATAACAACTGTTATGCGTGCGTACCAGAATAAGAAAGAGAGGAAAAAGGTAAGGGAGGTGGGAATTTTGAAGAAAGATCCTGATACAATCAAGGAGCAAATTCAAAAGTTGGAAATAATGAGTAAGTTGCAATCTTTATGAACTCTATTAACTTTCTTCAGGTTTCTTTGTTGATTTGAGAGGCCTATTTTCTTATCTTGGTTCCTCGTGATCAACATCAAGATGTTTATCTCTTTGGTTTTTATGCAGAGGCCGATGGCGCACTCGATAAAGCTAGAAAGCACAAGAAAAGGCAGTTGGAAGATACTCTTAATCTTGTATTAAAGAAGAGGAAGGTAATTTTGCATCTAATAACTTCTCGAGAGATTTCATCCATAAAAGTTATTTTGTGTAACAGCCCAAGCCCACTGCTAGCAGATATTGTCCTCTTTGGGCTTTCCCTTTCGGGCTTCCCTTCAAGGTTTTTAAAACGTGTCTGCTAGGGAGAGGTTTCCACACTCTTATAAAGAATGTTTTGTTCCACTCTCCAATCGACGTGGCAATTTCACAATCCACCCCTTTCGAGGCTCAGCGTCCTCGCTGGCACTCGGTCTCCTCTCCAATCCATGTGGGATCTCACAATCCACCCCCTTCAAGGCCCAGCGTCCTCGCTGACACTTATTCCTCTCTCCAATCGATGTGGGATCTCACATTTTGTCACTAAGATTTAAGACATAACTGTTATGGAGAGTGAGAACTTATCCCCTGTAATGATATGATTATTTATTGAAACACACACATTCATGTTAACTTTACGCAAGTTTTTTTCTGTTCCACCTATGGTCCTGTACTTGCGTTCTATGGCTATGTTACAACCACTATGCAAGCTAAGCATCCAATATATTCAACTTCGTGGTTTTCCTTTAGTTTGCACATTGACAGCAAGCTTTCATCCCAACAATCATCTTGCTACTCTCTTGGACAGGAATATGAAGAGAAGATGAAGGAAAAGGGTGAGGTCCCAGTTATGTTCAGGTATGAAAGGCTATCTTACACTTAAACTGCTTTTGCTCTTCATGCTGTCAAATCCGAAAAATACTATGGTTTATATTCAAGCACTATTTTTTTGTCTCTGGTCAGTCATTTGGGACCTCCAAGAAGACGAACAGCTGAAGAGGAAGAAGAGAGAGCGAAACATCCGAATCCTGAAGTGAGCAAACTCTAATTGATTTTCTGGCCATTTATATCTTTCCTTGGGTTGCGTTGGGTTCCTGGATTTAAATTTGATACTTTTCTGCCACTTCAGGACTCTGTTTACTACCATCCCACACTAAATCCTACTGGAGCTCCACCACCTGGGAAGCCTCCAATGTTTAAATCATCAATTGGTAAGTTAACTTCCGCTTCGATCTTGCAGTAAAGGAGAAATTTACGGGGGCGTTTTTATGAGTCTATGTTTCACTGAATTTTTGTCTGAATACATAGGACCAAGAGCTCCTCTGTCTGATGCTTCTACAAGTGGTGTTGCATCATCCTCAAATATGGAGCCAGAGGATGTTCCCTTGGCTGTACCTCCACCTCCCCCACCCCCTCCTTTGCCGGAATCTGCTAACATGGGCTCTGCTGATGGTTCAGCTCCACCTGATTCTTTACCTCTACCTCCTCCTCCGCCGTTGCCACCTAAGCCTGTAACATCAAACATGGGTTTACAATCGTTGCCTCCACCACCTCCTGGACCTCCACCAAGGGAACAAGTTGCTGGTCGCCCTCCCTTTATGCTACCTCCATCTTTGCAGCAGTCGACTATGATGCACCCTCCTGGATCCAGCGAAGATGAAAAGGATAGAAGTCGGCCTGCATTTTTGGATGATTCAACCTCCAAGGGGCCAGCACAGGTAATCTCTTTGTTTAACTTCTCCTTAACATGGAATGGAACTGAAAGTGGCCGAGGCTCACTACACGGTGTGAGATAAGTTAACTAGCCTGGGTCCTGGTTTCTTTGCTTGACTTGTCTGTGCGTAGAAAAAAGCTATATGCATGTTGTATATGCTTAGTTACAAAAGCTGTAAGTACTTATTTATAATAACTGTTAGCAAGCTAACATTCTTATTGGTCTCATTCATTTAGGTGCCTACTACTCTCCCGCCACCTCCTCCCCCACCTGGGATGCCGCTAAAGTCTGCAAACGATCATTCTGAAGGCGTATCAGGTGATGAGGAGACGAATAATTCTTCAGTGGCTAAAGACGTTTCTAAACTGGTTCCTCCACCTCCACCTCCAAGACCTCCTCCAGTACCTGGGCCTTCATTGATACCAACCTTTCAGCCCGATGTATTACCCCCTGGAATTTCTCGATTTCCCCCACCTCCACCTCCGCCAGATATGCGGCCAACATTATCTCAACCTGGACTCCCGCTCCCGCCTGGAATGATGGTCCCGTTAATGGCGAGGCCACCATTTGGGCCTCCCATTGGACCACCACCCATGATGAGACCACCTCTTCCTCCTGGCCCTCCTCCCACTTTTCATGAAGATGACCATAACCTACATATGCCACCTGTCCCTCAAAAGCCCTCGTATGTTAAATCGGCTGCGTCGACTGTTGTTAAGCGTCCACTAGCTCAGCATACTCCAGAACTTACAGCAATGGTAAGATGTCTTAAATATGCTAGTCTGGTGCAATTTGACTTTAGAAATGTGCTGTCATTGATACTAGGAATGCTAGGGTACACCATTGTCATCGCTTACTGTCACAAACTTTCCCTTCATTAGCAAGTTTAATATAAAATATTCCAAGCTGGCAAGCTCTCAGGGAATGGACACTATTTGCTTAAGGTGACAAGGAAATATATTGCAAGAAGATCTATAATTTATAATTAGCCACCTACTTAAACTAAACTGATTATATTTATAATTTGGTTGTATGACCTTCAACCCAACTTAAGTATAACTTCTTAAATAACTTCATTATTAGCGAAGAGCATTTAGAAGAAGGTACATGTTTTGAGATGTATCACAAAAAGGGAGAGAATTGGGGGCTGGTCAAGGGCAATTCATGCTTTCACGCCCGAAAAAGGAATTTTCGTGTAGTTCCGCCCTTGACAAGTGTTCGAGCTACCTGAGTATGGAGGTAAGGATAAAATTATGATGTTGTTACTAGACATGAAATTTATAGAACACAAGCCGTTCTACCTAAACCAACATGTAGCTTTGGTCCATAGCATTTGGGAATTAGAAAGCTTCACTGTACAATTTATCTTATTCTGCTCTAACCTCAGGAATATATCGCAAACTTATACCATGTCACTTATGCAGGTTCCGGCATCAGTGAGAGTGAGAAGAGAGATTGCAGCACCCAAAGCGAAACCGAAGCCTTCTCCATCAACTGCAGCAGCACCATCCATTCCCACAGCTTCTATTGTAGGGAAACCGGAGTTGGTCAGCTCCTCATCAGCCCCTAAGAAACAGAGTATTGACGACTCATATATGGCATTTTTGGAGGACATGAAAGCCCTCGGTGCTCTTGATGGATGAGACGTTGAATCGGTTTATATTGGAAGAAAGGAGGAGAAACAAATGGCTTGTACGAACTTACTTGAATCGGTTCTACTCTAGAGATTGTCGAACTGTCTTCGAGCTCTAAGAAGCCGAACTGAGGGCAGATTTGGGGATCATCGTTGCCTCTTGTCTTCACAAGGTTTGCTTTGCCGCATCAAATGAGGGTAACATATACCTGCATTAGTGGCACTGCTGCATTTCTTGATAGGGGTATTAACTTAGGCCTTGTATTGTGTCATGTAGACAGTTTTATACTTCGGAAAAATTGGAAATTGTTCATCAGATTCTATTTCGAATAGATGCCAAGCTAATCTTACCCTTACTTTCTGTGGCTTGCTACTGACGGTTGTCAAGGAAACTTGGCCTCGTTATTTCATTGAAGCAATTGAAGCAGCTCTGGATTTCTTTCTTAAATCTATCTGTTAAGATAAGCAAGTCAGTTCAAATAAGTGTATTATTTCAATGTCATATAATCATTAGAGAACTTATTTTTGAGATTTGATACAATCATTCAAATCGATAATTTTTCTTTTTATTTTTTATTTTTTTCTTCAATCACCCTAAGCAAAGAAAAATGAGAAACTCACACGTTCCACACAAGTCCACAATCGAGGTGTTGAACTAATGTGCAAGGAGCATACTTGGTGTGGTGTTTTTGTCATCAACATGTTTTTACACTCGAGTCTATGGTGGTTAGACCAAGTGGAGTGAAGTCTTATATTACTTTTTGTATCCAACATGTTTAACACGTAGGTCAGTGTTTAGATCGAGGGGTGTCAAGCTACTAATAGACATTTGTCATTTTTGACTATGAGTCTTCTAGTTCGACTCGGTAAGTTTATTACAACATGTTCATTAATGTGACCTGGCCAGATAATCCTACCCCTAATCTAATTGGCTAGAATTAATTTACCTTTTCAACTTGCCTACAGCATGAACGAATCATCATTAGCTCATCATCACGATCTTACTTGGACTTTCACCAAAAGGAAAAAGTAAAGACCACTAACCTTAGTGCTGAATAAAAAATTGTTGGGTCACCTCTCAAACCTTCCAAATTGCATAGAATATATACATTTTGGATTCTTTTGTTTAACCTGAAACAAGTGCATGTGGACAAATTATGAATAACAATCACAATAATTCTACTAAAACGTGCTGTATAAATGAGAAACACAAACTAGAATTGGTATTAGCCAAACCGATGATGAAAACAATCTTAGATGGTCTATGACCGCTTAAGCTAAGGAAGTTTGAGGCAATAACGGGCTGTGATGTCCTTAGATGTTCTGGGCCACACGCGCGCTTCACTAATGTATTTTCAATGAGTCTATAGCCTTGGTCGACATGTCCGAGTAATCTTTAAAATTTCATCGTGATGGGGATAGATTATTGCAATTGTTGGTCTTCAAAGAAGAATTCCTAATAAGCGCGAGTCATCGGCTCGCGTTGACTACGTCGCTACCCTTTGTACACACCACCCGTTGCTCCTACCAATTTTGATTTCAAAATTTAATTGGTTTCAAAATTTCCCTTTCGCCACTTCCAACCCATCATTGCAATTCTTGTTTTCCCCATTAATAAATCCAAGTGGGTTCCTCTGAAATTTGAAACTTTTGTTCTTTCGGTTCACTTTTTGGTGGAGTTAGGTTCGGAAACCATTGATTGGAGCTATGGCGACGAATTTCCTTTCAACGGGTAGCCTTATCCGACTTGAATTTCTTTCTCAGAACCAGTGGGTTTCTCAACAACCGTATTCAATTCGACAGCAAATGCAAGTAAAGTCAACGAAACAGGTTTTCAATATCCATTAAAAGAAGCTCTGATATATTTGACCTATAATATTCATATGATTTGAAGGAAACATGTCGAGATCTTGATGAAGGGGATCCAAAGGGGTTTGTAATTTATCATTTCTTGACACGGACAGTGGGGTTTTGAAAATGGGATTAAACAAAGCCTAAGGGTATGAGATTTTGAAGTCAGTCATGGCCACCATGTTGTCGTTTCTTTTAGCTTGAAATGCTGACAGCCCTTTTAGACTATTTACAATCTTCCTACCGTATGTACTGGTTTTCCTGAGCTTATCCCAAGGGATGGACTGAAGAACATCTCTTGCCCTCTCTCTCTCTAGCTCTCTCTATCTCTCTCCTATCTCTGTTCTTCATCTATTTGGGGCTATGGGGCGTTTCATTGGGTTCATCCTCTTCCTCTGTGGTCTTCTGCTGCTTGTTCATCCTACAGTTTCACTTCCCTTGTGCTCTGATTCAAGTAGGTTCTTGTTCTTCTCTTTTACTTGGTTTGATGTTTACTAATTCTACTGAAAGCCCTTCTTCTTGTGATCCTTTTTCTCTGTAGCGGCGCCCTTGAACTCTACATTGGAGTTTTGTCCTTATAAGGGGAGTGTTTGCTGCAACTCTACACAAGATGGCAATATACAGAGACAATTCCAAGGAATGAACATTTCTGATCCTGCCTGTTCTTCCCTTGTTAAATCCATTGTCTGTGCGGTAAGCCTTGTTGATCCCTAAAGCAACATATATTGATGCTTAGTGTGTAGCCTGTTTGCCTGATGCTTTTGTGGAGGTTCTATAGGAACTATGTCATGCTATGATAGTAACTAAATGATTTCTAAAGAGAAGTTGGTTTCTGCTATCTCTGTTTTCACCTGTTCTTCCACTGCCTTACTTGAAGTGCATAGCTCTTGTTTTATATAGATGTTAGTGGAACTGGAGAAATTTTAATCCTAGGAAGAGACTTTAAATTCAATGAACTAAGCCAGTTGAGGGATGATCAACGAGTTATGAAGTACACAGCTATATCATTTGTTTGATGCTGCAGAAGGGCATCAAGAAAGGTTCAGGGATGAATGATGTGGTTCTATGTAACAGCCCAAGCCTACTATTAGGAGATATTGTCCGCTTTGGCTCGTTACGTATCGCCGTCAGCCTCACGGTTTTGAAACGTGTCTGCTAGGGAGATGTTTCCACACCCTTAATCCTTATAAGGAATGCTTTGTTCTCCTCTTCAACCGATGTGAGATCTCTCACAATCCACCCCTCTTCAGGATCCAGCGTCCTCACTGGCACACCACTCGGTGGCTGGCTCTGATACCATTTGCAATAGCTCAAGCCCACTGCTAGTAGATATTGTCCGTTTTGGCCCGTTACGTATTGTCGTCAGCCTCACTGTTTTAAAATGCATCTGTTAGGGAGAAGTTTCTACACCTTTATAAGGAATGTTTTGTTCCTCTATCCAACCGATGTGAGAAGAGACCCAGCGTTCTCGTTGACACACCGCCCAGTGACTGGCTCTAATACTATTTGTAACATCCCAAGCCCACTACTAGCAGATATTGTCCGTTTTGGCCCGTTACGTATCGCCGTCAGCCTCACTGTTTTAAAAACGCGTCTGTTAGGGAGAGGTTTCCACACCCTTAAAAGGAATGCTTCGTTCCTCCCTCCAACGGATGTGGGACCTCACATTCTAGTATTTCTACTTTTGTTTACAGTAAGGATTCACCTTAGCGTAATAACCTGATATGGACATTAGTTTATATGGTT
Organism: Cucurbita ficifolia; assembly: GCA_033971965.1. Lineage (NCBI taxonomy): Eukaryota > Viridiplantae > Streptophyta > Magnoliopsida > Cucurbitales > Cucurbitaceae > Cucurbita > Cucurbita ficifolia. Next base: position 679,618 of record CM066979.1, read on the forward strand.
GACTGATTGGACTTGTTTGATGATCATCTTGCATACTATTTTACTTGTGGTATCTGTATCTCAAGCCTTAACCAAATTTGTCTTCCTTCTTATCATATCTTCAGAGGTGTGATCCATTTTCGGGAGATCTATATATAGTCAATTCCACGCCTAGATCGGTTCCTCTTCTTTGCAACTCAACTTCAGAAAATTCACCACAATCCAACCAAGCAGCCACTGACTTCTGCTCTACAGTATGGGATACATGCCAAAATATCACCATTGTCAACTCCCCCTTTGCCCCTTCTTTACAGGGTCGAGCGGGAGTACCGACTAACTCGAGTACTAGCAAGCTCTCGGATCTCTGGCTGTCGAAAACCGACTTTTGCAATGCATTTGGAGGATCATCCACTGAAGAATCAGTCTGCTTTGTTGGTGAACCTGTTTCCCTTAACAATACTGAACTTCCTAGCCCTCCACATGGCCTATGTCTTGAGAAAATTGGAAATGGATCTTACCTGAACATGGTGGCTCATCCTGATGGATCTAATCGTGCATTCTTCTCTAACCAAGCAGGCAAGGTTTGGTTAGCAACCATTCCCAAGATGGGGTCAGGAGGAGTGTTGGGGCTCGACGAATCGAAACCGTTCGTAGATTTAACCGATGTAGTTAACTTAGATACTCAATTTGGCATGATGGGGCTTGCATTTCATCCAAGTTTTGAACAAAATGGAAGGTTTTTTGCTTCTTTCAATTGTGACAAAGTTAAGTGGCCAGGGTGTTCTGGAAGATGTTCTTGTAACTCTGACGTTAATTGTGATCCTTCTAAACTACCATCTGATAGCGGATCCCAACCGTGTCAGCATCAAAGTGTTGTTGCAGAGTACACTGTAAATGGTAGTGCATCCCAGCCTTCATTGGTATAAATCTCTAAACACTTAGCTTATTTTTTAATGCTTTCTGGGTTTAAGCTTGTGGGATCAAATGGAATATCAATTCTTATTTTCAGGCAACAACTGCAAAACCAACAGAAGTGAGAAGAATAATCACAATTGGTCTTCCTTTTACCTCTCGTCATGCAGGACAGATACTCTTTGGGGAAGATGGTTACCTTTACTTCATGATGGGCGATGGCGGCGGTCAAGGTGGCGATCCTTACAATTTTTCTCAGAACAAGAAGTCGTTGCTTGGAAAGATTATGAGGCTTGATATCAATAACATTCCAAGTAAGTCATAACAATACCATTGTGGAGGTTCGTGATTCATAACATGGTATCAGAGCCATGCCCTTTAACTTAGTCATGTAGTGTCGAACAAAGGAATTGCTAGCCTCGAAATTCATAACATGGTATCAGAGTCATGCCCTTTAACTTAGTCATGTAGTGTCGAACAAAGGAATTGCTAGCCTCGAAGTGTAGTCAAAAGTGACTCAAGTGTCGAACAAAGAGTGTACTTTATTCGAGGGCTTCAAAGAAAGGAGTCGAGCCTCGATTAAGGGGAGGTTGTTCGAGGGCTACATATGCCTCAGGGGAGGCTCTATGGTGTACTTTGTTCGAGGGGAGGATTGTTAAGGGTTGTTGGGAAGGATCTCACATTGGCTAATTAAGGGGATAGTCATGGGTTTATAAGTAAGGAATACATCTCCATTGGTACGAGACCTTTTGGGGAAACCAAAAGAAAAGTCATGAGAGCTTATACTCAAAGTGGACAATATCATACCATTGTTGAGGGCCGTAATTCCTAACATGGTATCCGAGCCATGCCCTTTAACTTAGCCATGTCAATAGAATCCTCACATGTCGAACAAAGGGTGTACTTTGTTTGAGGGCTCCAAAGAAAAGAGTCAAGCCTCAATAAAAGGGAGGTTGTTCGAGGGCTACATAGGCATATCAGGAGAGGCTCTATAGTGTACTTTGTTCGAGGGGAGGATGGTTGAAGATTGTTGGGAGGGAGTCTCACATTGGCTAATTAACAGGATGATCATGGGTTTATAAGTAAGGAATACATCTACATTGGTATAAGGCCTTTTCCGAAAACCAAAAGTAAAGCCATGAGAGCTTATGCTTAAAGTGGACAATATCATACCATTGACTGTTCTCCGATAAATTCAAACGCGTGAGTCCCCTCATACTGTTCTCATTCTTGTATGTACAGGTTCAGAAGACATTAATAAACTTGATCTATGGGGAAACTATTCTATTCCTAAAGACAACCCATTTGTTGAAGATCAAGGTGCACTGCCAGAGATATGGGCTTACGGATTGAGAAATCCTTGGCGCTGCAGCTTTGATTCAGAAAGACCTTCCTACTTCATGTGTGGAGATGTTGGGCAGGTTTGAATATCCCACTTACATTGGAATGTTCATAATGCTACTCATTTTGAACAACACTTCAAATAATTGCTATACCTGTTCTTACAGGATCAATTCGAAGAGGTGAACATCATCTCAAAGAGTGGAAACTATGGCTGGAGTGTTTATGAGGGTCCTCTTTTGTTTGTTCCAAATTCATCCCCTAAAGAATCCACACCTATAGATTCCATAAATCCAATCTTTCCAGTGATGGGCTACAACCATTCTTCCATAAACAAGAACACAGGTTCAGCATCGATAACGGGGGGCTATTTCTATCGGTCTAACACCGATCCATGTTTGTACGGAAGGTACGTATGTTTATATGCATTCATAGTCTCTGAAATGACATTGTTCAGGACAATGCAAGTATTCATAGGCTCAATGTGTTCTCTTTGAGCAGGTACTTGTATGCAGATTTGTATGCTTCTGCTATTTGGGCAGGAACTGAAACCCCAAAGAACAGTGGGAACTTTACCACAAATGATATTCCTTTCAGTTGTGCTCCTGATTCTCCCATACCTTGTAGTTCCACTCCAGGAAGTCCTCTTCCAGCCTTGGGCTATGTCTTTTCATTTGGTGAGGACAATGACAAGGACATTTACGTTCTAACCAGCAGCGGAGTCTACAGGTTCGTCCCGCCAAGTCGTTGTAAATACACTTGCTCGTTGGAAAACGTAACAACAACAGTTGGAAGCTCTAGTCCAACGCCGTCGCCTCCGTCTCGTGCAAGTCGGTTAATGAACTCATGGAGCAGCCTGGTGCTCCTACTGCTGCTGCTTTTCACTTGTAGCTGATTACATGGTTGATATGGAAGGGCACTGGTATGTACTATTGGGAAGAAATCTGCTCTTTTTCTTCTTCTTATTTTGGTTTCTTCCACTGTTTTGAGTTTATCATAACTTAGTTGTTGTTGTGAGATAGTTTTCTGGTTGGGATTTTGGGACAGGATTTGTTTTTGGTGAAGCTCTTAATTGTTGTTTGTGGAACCTACAGAATGTATAATGTATAAGGCATCCATATCATAAGAGAATCACCCTCAAAATTTGCTCCAATAAGAAGTACTTTGTGCATTGTTATTGTTTAGAATTAGTTTTTCTCTATATATAGAGAGAAGTATATTTAGTCAATAGAGGTTTAAAATTTTAAATATTACCAATCTCTCCACTTCTTTGTTCTAAGTTGGGATCTAACGTGTAAGAATAGTGTCAAGCATAGTTTTCACATAGTTGGAATTGTGAGATCTTACATCGGTTGGAGAGGGAAACGAAACAATCCTTATAAGTGTGTGGAAAACTCTCCCTAGTGGATGCATTTTAATACCTTGAGTGAAAGCCCGGAAGGGAAAATTCAAAGGGATTGTGGAATCCTCTCTCTAGTGAACGCGTTTTAAAATCTTGAGGGGAAGCCCAGAATGGAAGGGAAAGCCCAAATATGCGTTTTAAACCCTTGAGTAAAGCCCAAAATAGAAAAAAAAATTCAAATGTGATAATATCTGCTAGTCCAAAGAGGACAACCGTCGTAGCTTGGACTAGACTATTACAATAGTTGCATGTCTTTTTTTTTTTTTTTGTATACCACTTCAACTTTAATACACCTATGACTTTGGTTTGGATTTTTCACTTTTACACGTAAGACGTGGAAGCTACCAAAGGAAGGCTCGGAACAAGAGACAAACAATTGAGGCAAATTTAGCGTTTAAGCGAGCTAGGAAGCAAATAGGGAAAGTAAAAGTTGTACAACCCTAAGAAATTTGGTAGGTATCATACTTGCACTAACAAATGATAAAAGAAAAGATTCAAGTTGTAGAGTAATTAATGAAAGAGTTTTGAAACTCATAGAACAAAGGAATGAAAACGAAATTGACAAAGTTTTTTGGAAGAGAATTAAATTGCTTTTTTCAACAACGGTTCTCAAATCATGTAGTTTGACCAACAAGTACAACATTGTTAAATAAAATTCGATAAACTTTATTAGAGACTATGATAGTTAAATATGAGATACCGATTCAGATTTAATTAAGCTAATGTCAATTAGTTGTTTTGATTAATGGTTTTGTCATTTCTTTACTATTTTGTTCGAAGTTCTCTCCTAATTCAATCTTACATCAATTTCGAATCAGTAAGCTCATATCATTAAGCCTTCTAAATTAACAATATTAGATTGACGTATACTAACATGTCGATTTTGAGCAATGCACGTTGACAACCATGTATATAAAATCTCACAACCAAGTGCCTAAATTCATCTCGAAACTATATTTCTTAATATATTTATATCATAAGACACTAAATCCCAAACTTAACCAAATCAACATATAGATAGATAGAAGAAGAAAGATCTAACCATTTTCCTTCTTCATTGCTCATCACCATTTTCTTGCCTTGCTCCGCAAGCCAAAATCCAGACCAATCAGTCCACACTTTCAAGAACAGCTATTGATTTTGGAGACTCTTTTGATTTTTCTGCCCGTTTCTCATCCTTTGTTGACTCAATCTCCGCCGCGCGCTTCAGCTCTTCCAGGCTACGAATCAACCTACGAAGCGAATTCTCAGCGACTTCTTGCCGGGATTTCGGCATGAGATTCTCTGCAACATCCGCCGGCGTGATTTTTGCTTCTTTGATAAGCTCTTGAATCTCCTCAAAAAGCTCATGTGTTTCGATGTTCAAGTAGTTCTTAGACAGTACTTTGAAGGCTTCAAAGCTGCAGTAAGAGAGCTCGATGTGTTTGTCCATTCGTCCACTTCGTATCAACGCTGGATCGAGCTTCTCCACGTGATTTGTGGTGAAAACGATCAGCCTCTCTCCGCCGCACGCCGACCAAATTCCGTCGATGAAATTCAGCAATCCAGACAGAGTCACTCTGCTTTTCACTTCTTCTTCTTCTTTCTTCAAATGTTCCTTAATTGACTTCTCTTTCTCTTTCACTTTCTCCTCGTCTTTCGAGCTTCCTTCCTTCTTGATTTTCCTCTGCCCTGTGAGTTCCAGTGAACAATCGATGTCTTCGATAACGATTATCGATTTACTCGTCGTTTCAATTAGAAGCTTCCGAAGCTCTGTATTGTCCTTCACCGCCGTTAATTCCAAATCGTAAACGTCGTAGTTGAGCAAATTTGCCATGGCGGCTATCATCGTCGATTTCCCCGTCCCTGGCGGGCCGTACAGAAGGTAGCCTCGTTTCCAAGCTTTGCCGATTCGAGCGTAATAATCTTTGCTTTCGCTAAATGTGAGTAAATCTTCTACAACCTCTTGCTTCTTCTCTGGATCCATGGCGATTGTATCAAAATTAGCAGGATGCTCGAAGAACACTTCGCTCCACATCGTCGATTGCCGATGAATCGTCCATCGATTTCCAGTTCCATTAGTGTACAGCTTCCTCTGCCTTCGATTCACTTTGATTTCTCTCCCTTCCTTCAGTACATGCTTCAAATACGATTCAGTTACAAGGTTTCGATGCTTCTTGTGAAATTTAAGTTGGTAGTATCTCCGATCAGGCTCTGGATACAGAGAGGTAGATTTCTTTGCCGATCCAGTGATTTTGCTCAAAGTCCACCAGAATTCAGCGTTTTCATATTCATCGGTAATTCTTTCGTACTCGTCTATATTCAGTGAGAAATTGTTCTTGTTATCCCTGACCTCGGCTTTGAGTCTTCTCGCGTCATCTGAAAGTTTAGTGCTCAGATAAGATTCAACCGCTACGAAGGCTTTGCTTCGATTGAGGCGTTCGCCTACGAATTCGTAGATTGCGATTCGAACGTACGGATTAGGATAGATGTAATCGATGAACTTGTTTAAATATCTATGGAGATGTTGGCGGAGGTCGTGAGGGCAGTATTGGCGGATGATCGTCCACGTGAACATGATCGTCGCGAGTGTAGAGCTTGTGGATGCCAAAAGCTCCGCTATCGTCGGCGGCCTCCTTCTGACTATCGCCTTGCTGTCACGGTCGTCAGAGTCGTTGGAATTTGAGGCTCCATTCTTCTTCGACCTTGTAGAAGTGAAATCCATGGAGTTATGGTGTGTATGCAGAGGAACGAGAAGGAAGAAGAAGAAGACGACGAGGTGGAAATTTTGGACCGTGTGAAGGAAAACATTAAGCGCCACCATTTTTAAAGACAAATTAGCGACGTCATTACCTAATGTGTGTACACGTGTCAGCCTCCGATTAGTGGCACTGCTTTTCGTTGACTCGTTGAAGTCTTTTATTAACGAATATATATAAATATATATATATATATCACACTATTTATTATATTATTTTTATTGACTCCGTTCCATTTTGGGTGACTCAAAGTTCTTTTCATTGAACTAGTTTAACTTGGTTTCAACAAAAATCACTCAACCCAACCCAATATTTTATGTAATCTAACCTAGTTCATAAGGGTTGGGTTGGTCAGGTTTTTGCACTCAGTGACACCCCTAAAAATTGTCACATCAGATATTGTTCATTATGTTTCGTTACGTATCGCCATCAATTTCACTCTTTTAAAACACGTCTACGAGGGAGATGTTTCCACACCCTCATAAGATTATAAGGAATGCTTTATTCCCCTCTCCAACTAATGTGAGATCTCACAATCCACCTTGAGCCCAACGTCCTCACTCGTACACCGCCTACTGTTTGGCTCTAATACCTTTTGTAACCGTCGAAGCCCACCAATAGTAGATATTGTCTGCTATGACTTATTACGTATCGCCATCAGTCTCATAATTTTAAAACGTCTCTACAAGTGAGAGATTTCACTCTCTAATTGATGTAATCTCACACACATTATATCTATGTAATGAGTTATATATTTTTTAAGAAAAAATTAAAAAACAAAAACAAACTTTTGAAAATTATTTTTTTAGCCCTTAAAATATTAAATATTAAAAAGTAGATAACGTCAGAAAGGAACACATAAAAAGTATTGTCCATGAATTTACTTTTCAACCAAAGTGTTGCGAAATTGTACTTTATCTTATTTTATTTATTATTATTATTATTTATATATATATTTTTTAATTTTATAAAATTTATTTTTAAAGTTTAAGAATATTTTTGAAATAAAATATTGAACAAACATTTTGAATTTTTTTAAGTTTAAAGATATTTTTGAAATAAAATATAAAGTTTAAGGATATTTTTATTAATTTCTTTATTAATTTAGTCATAGAGAGATCAAGAAATAATGAATTTGATATTTGGAATATTTTCTTCTCTACATGAACTAAAAAAATTACCTAAAAAACCGAGGCTCGAGACAAAATACAAGGGCAGGATTCACGCTCGGGTGCAAGCAGCAGTCAAAAAATGGTGTTGACTGCAGATAACAACGAGGGCCGAACATCGGTTCGGTTCAGTTCGGTTCGGTGCGGTTCAGTCGGTTTCGTGTTCATCATCATCTCATGTTGCAACACTCGGGTTTCACTCGTCTCTGTAATTTGTTCCAGAGGCAAATCATCTGTCTGGGAGACTGGTAATGAGCTGTGTGATACTCTTCTATGCATCCAAACTGGCAATACTTGAAACTGTGCACATATTTCACTGCTTTTGAGCTGTTGAATTGCTCCACCCACATCCCCATACTCACATCTTCCATCTTAAATAACTGTCAAAAAAACAACACTCCTTTTGAATTCATGTTTTATGCAAAAAACTCGAGCTCCGCTGCTCGTAAAAACCAAACATACCCTTAATTTACGTCTCTCGAAGTTTGATATCACGAAACGAGCAATGTCGGAAGACACGATGTATCCCGGTCCATTTGCGTAAGGTGGATAATCTTCTTCTGGCCATTCCTGAAACATAAGATAATGAGTCTATGTTGATTAATTCGTCTCGACAGATAAAAATATGTCTTTACAAGTATTTAGATGTGAGATCCTACCTCGGTTGGAGAGGAAAACAAAACAATCTTTATAAGGGTATGGAAACCTCTCCCTAACAGACGCGTTTTAAAAACCTTGAGGGAAAGTCCGAGAAAGCCCAAAGAGGACAATATTTGACCCGTTACAAAGGGTATTAGAGCCAGATACCGAGCGGTGTGCCAGCGAGGACGCTGAGTCCCAAAGGGGGGTGGATTATGAGATCTCACATCGGTTGGAGAGGAGAACGAAACATTCTTTATAAGGGTGTGGAAACCTCTCCCTAGCAGACGCGTTTTAAAAACTTTGAGGGGAAGCCCGGGAAAGCCCAAAGAGGACAATATCGGCTAGCGATGCGTTTGACCCGTTACAAATGGTATCAGAGCCAAATACCGAGCGGTGTGCCAGCGAGGACGCTGGACCCCAAAGGGGGGTGGATTGTGAGATCCTACATCAGTTGAAGAGTGGAACGAAACATTATTTATAAGGGTGTGGAAACCTCTCCCTAGCATACACGTTTTAAAACCTTGAGGGAAAGCCCGGAAAGGAAAGCCCAACGAGAACAATATCTACTAGCAGTGGGATTGGGTCGTTACACTAGATATGCAAGGTCAAGATATACACGAAACTTACCTCATACGTGACAGCCCATTTTCCGTAACGCAGGGGCTTGTGGTAGTAATTTATGTTGCCAATGTAAACGCTACCAGCTCGAGCTACTTTCCTAACTTCGTTCATAACCGAATCTACTTTTACAAACGTATCGTCGTCACATTTCATAATATATTTTGCAGACACAGCACGAACCTACGTAAACAATATCGAATTCACAGGATTAATCACGAGACGACTTTCTTCGTATCAATATTTCAGCTAAAAAAAACTCACCCCATATTCACAGATGGCCACAGTTTTCAAAACCACAAGGTCATAGTTATCCATGTAAGGAACTATGACTATATCACCAAAAAACTCGGCTTCTTTCTTCAACTCGATGTTTACTTCTTTTCTCGCATGCTGCATAAATATGAACTCGGAACGGTTATATCAATGTAATGATGCAGATTAACGTGAACTCGAACGAGAAAGAACTGTTCTTGTTGTCACTTACAAGTGCAACGAAGAATCGAGCTACAATCCTTGACGACTTTATAAGTTTATGCTGCATCCAAGACTTCCTTACAGCCATCCGCTCAGCGAAATGGTTGCCAGCGGAGAGAATGCCAATGAACAGATCTACCTCGCCATCAGGAAGAAGCGGTGCTTGCCACCTTCTCGACTTCTCGAGGTGCTGCTGAGGCGCGAAACTAGGATGTGATCTTGGCAAAGAAGCAGCCAACACTGACTGAACATCAATGTCTCCAATGGCGGATAGTCCAGTGGCGTCTTCAAGGGCAAATCCCTGTAAAACAACCATTAGGGAAGGAAAAAAAGCTTTCGGTAAACGAATCGATCATTTCTTTACTCACGGTTCGATAAGGGAACGAAATAACATGTTTCCCATCAACAGTGACATGGTAACCTTCAAAGCCTGCACTAAGCGTTAGAACAAAGAGCTTGTCTTCAGCAAAAGGAAAAGGCCAGTCTATATCCATTCTTTTCGTTCGACCAATGAGTCGGTTCAACCACCACGTCGCCTTCGACTGCTCTGAGTGCCCCTCGTCGTCTCTGATCCACTTTTCACATTTCACCTGGCCATCAACTGTAGAAATCTTAAGAATTACTCAAATTGGTAACAGCTCAAGCCCACCGCTAATAAATATTGTCCTCTTTGAGCTTTCCCTTTCGGGCTTTCCCTCAAGGTTTTTAAAACGCGTCTGCTAGGGGTTACACACCCTTATAAAGAATGCTTCGTTCTCTCTCCTCCCAACCAATGTGGGATCTCACAATTGGACATTTGGCAGTGTACCACAGACACTGGGCTCCAAAGGGAGTAGACTAGGAGGATCCCACATCGATTAGAGAACGAGTACCAGCGAGGACGCTGAACCCTGAAGGGAGGTGAATTGTGAGATCCCACATCGGTTAGGGAGGAGAACGAAACATTCTTTATAAGGGTGTGGAAATCTTCCCCTAGCAAACGCGTTCTAAAAACCTTTAGGGAAAGCCCAAAGAGGACAATAGCTTGGGTCGTTACATATATCATGATTCAGCATTCTAGAATCGAACAATACATTGTTATGATATACAGACTAAATGAAACAGAACACAATAATAGGAGCCTACTGATCACAAAAACATCCTCAAAAGACCAAACTCTTGCAAAATCAATGTTTTGTTCGTATGAATTCAGTAAAATCCAATGCTCTGGCAAGCTACAAACCTATAAAAGATATCAATATTCACAATACCTGTCTCTTCATTGGCCTTCGACTTCCAGCCTTCGCATCGAACCGCCGAGCCCCATTGCATCCTGTAACAAGTATTCAGTTCAATCACAGGCCTCCCACTCCAATCCCCTTTCAATCTTGGATTGAAATGCAAAATCCTTGGAGGATCTTCACCCTCCACAGTGTTCAAGCCCTGCAACTCCAATATAAACTGTGAAACCATCACAGATTCTTCACCATTTCTCACCATAGTTATCTGAGGATCATATTCTGGATGAGCAACTCTCGGCTTGCCCACAAGCGTTATGTGCGAACCCAACGTGAGCCCACAGGGCAGCAACATAACACCACCATGAGCTAAAAACTCAGCCCCAGATAAAGAAATTGAATGTGGGCAAGAAGAGTTTGATTCTTTTTCAGCCTTCTTCTTCGCTATATGATGAATCTTTCCAGATTCAAGTTCATCCCAGAATTTCTTCCCCACCTCGGAAGCAATCTTTGCAGACCTATAAAACTCAGAAATCGTTTCTTCAAGCCCTGATTCGAACGCCTCCGTTTCCAAAGCCAAACCAGAAATGATTTTATTGAACTGAGTTAGTCGACTTGGAGTCGGCTGTAATGAATTTCTAGATATATTCTCCAAAGGGCGAGATGGGGCTTCTCGTTCTTCCAAATCTTCCTCGCTCTCAAGCGGAGGAGGCCGAGATAAAGAATCTGGAGAAACTACGCCGGACCCAACTCGGAAAACAAGAGGAATCTCTAAAGAAACAAGAAGAAGATACAGAAATCCGATGAACAAAAGGATTTGAATCGATCTCTGTCTCGTTAACGAGACGATCATATCGACTTTTTCCGATTTGGGTCTCTTCATTTCTAGTTTGAAGGTAGGGATTTACAGAGATACCCCACCTTCAACTCCCGGAAAAGAAAGAAGAACAATCTTCCTTAAAGAAGAACTTCAAATCGATTGAATTAATCGAAAACCCTCGATCGTTAACTGTTCTTCTTCGTTCTTTTAGGGGAAAAGAAACCCAGATGAACAGTTACGCGATTCTAAACAGAAATTTCTTCAAATTTTGCAAAATCGAAAGAGACCCAACAGTCAAAATGTTCTTAAAAATGAAATTAAAAAAGAAAAAGGGGAAAGAACTCGGGTCCTATGAATATAAGCGCGTAAGAATGGTGAAGAAGATGGAGGAAAATGAATGGTTGAATAGAATAATGGGGTTTGATTTTAAATGCGTGAAGAATAATGATGAAAACTTTTGAAAGAAAAAGCAATGGCTTTCCAACGATCGAATCTTCTTCCAATGAGAATTTGAAAATGAGAGGAGGTGGACTTGGTCTCAGTCAGCTTTCTATATAGTGTTTCCACCCAACGGCTCGTCCTCGTCGCTTTCCTTCACTCTTTTTCTTGTTTTTGTTGCCTTCTAAGCCCCCTTTTGCTTCTTTTTTTGTGCCGTTTGGTGAACTTCTTTCATTCAACCTATTCATTTTGTTTCAAAAAGTTTTGATTTTTAGTTCAAATTCGCTTACCCAACTTAGTTCATTAGTGAAATATGAATGGATTTGAGCTTGTCGGGTCTAACCCGTGTTTGACTAAGAATACGATAAAATATAATCGGGTTTTGTTTCTTTTGAGTTTAAAGATATGTGGAGTAGGAGAGTTCGTCTGTTTGACTATCACTGGAGTAGAACAGAGAGACTTAAATGAACTAAGACCACATAGGAATAAGAGTGATACTAAATATAGGATGATTAAGGAAGGCTTACAAGAATTGGAAGTTAATATCTATATCAAGAAACTGCACCTTCATTTTCAATAGTTTAATCATAAGAACTCGTTTTGGTACGTGGGAGACAGTCTTCACTTTAAGAAGCTAGGACGCTGGGCCCCGAAGGGTGTTTGCGACGACACTGGGCCGAATGTGGGGTGGATTGTGAGATGGAGAGAGGAACGAGTGCGAGCGAGTACGCTGGGCCTCGAAAGGGAGTGGATTGTGAGGTCCCACGTCGGTTGGGAGAGGGGAACAAAATATTTTTTATAAGAGTGTAGAAACCTCTCCCTATCATACGCGTTTTTTAAAACCTTGAGGGGAAGCCCGAAAGGGAAAGTTCAAAGATGACAATATCTGCTGGGCTTGAACTGTTACAAATGTGACCATGCATAGTGGATGCAGGGGAATGCCGGACCCATTAGGTGCCAAATCCAGATTCCGAATTCTTAAAATACTACCTATACCATATTGTTTGGTTGTATATATATAATAATAATAATAATAATAATAATAATTTATAAAAAGCTAAGAAAGTGGAATGAAATCAATATTGAGTAAAGTAATTAAATGTTAGTATTATTGGAAAATCTTATGGGTTAGGCTTATCTAATAATATTTATTTATATATATAAAAATATATAAATAAAAGAAGGTGAGTAGAAAAGGGTTGTTTGGAAACAGGGTTGGGGAAACCAATAATATGAGGTTTTGTTGGATGTGGTTGTCATTTGGCACATCTTAGGACGAGAAAGACAGCGAACCAAACAATATCAAATGATTATGTTTTTTATTTAATAATAATAATAATATTTAAAAATAATAAATGGGAATATTCTTGTGCTGGCTTATCTCTCACCTTTCTTGCCGTCTCTCTATTCTCTATGCCTTTTCTTGTTCTATTTTTTTTAATTATTTATTATTATTATTATTATATCTCACGTAAAAAGAAACAAAACATTTTAAAACTGTGAGACTGAAAATACTGTTATAAATGGTATCAGTAATTTTTAAAAACCAGGAAGCTCGTGAAACTGACGGTTATTATTGTTTTGTTTAAATTATTTGTTAACTAAAAATAAATAGGATTAATTATAATGGTTTCTATATTTTTTCATAATTTATTAAGTATGAAATTCATTTAAATGTGTTAATGGAAAAGTACGAAAATGTGGGAGATAAGATTTAGAGAATTTGGTTTAGATATTTAATTATTTGCTACTTTTCAATGTTATAAATACTTTAAATATTATTTTTCGTATTTTTAATTTTAGTTCGTCTTGGTTGTTCCATTTGAAAATGTCCATTTTAGTGGCTTAAAACTATGTCCTTATGTTTGTTGTCTTGCACGATGGTGGATTGATCTAATTTCAACATTGTTTGCGACCTCATCCTGCACACGTCCTTCTTACGAGTGAACGAGAACTCGTGTGCTAACTCTCTGAACATTATCACAAAAAATAACGCTCTTGATGTGATCTTAGGTCAAGCAAGGCCATTCATTAAATTTAAAATAAGTGGAGGAAAAGAAACTTACACGATTAATTGGAGAGAGAAACGAAACATTTCTTATAAAGGTGTGAAAACCTCTTCCTAATAGACATGTTTTAAAATCGTGAGGCTGACGACGATACATAACCGGCCAAATCAGACAATATCTACTAGCTGGGAATTTGAGCTATTACACTCGGTATTTAATGGGTTGGTTTAGATTGAAAAAAATCCTTTGAACTAATCTAAAATTTTGAATTGGTTGGGTTGATAACTGGAACAACTCCAATAGAGATTCATAACCCAGCCCAACTTGAACAAGTTGGGTTGGGTTGTTGAGTTTTTTTTTTTAATTATTATTTAAAAATCTATTAGTAATTAAAATTTCATAAAATTTAAATATAAAATATTTACAAGTTGATTATAAACGTTAAAAGATTATTTTTTTAACAGTAGAGTACAGTTGGGTTGTAGCCCTACTTTCACAAAAAAAAAAAAGAAAAAATCTAACCCAACACAACTTTTATGACTTGGATTGAATAGTTCAATTTGGTCGGATTATCGATCATAAATGTAACAAAAAGTCGAATTCTATCTGTCTATAAGCTTGTGGCTTGATCTACTAGCGCTGGTTCGATTCCAACTGAAAAAATAAAACAATCTACGAAAATTTTATACTTCTCATCTATTCTTTAAGTGAGTCGGGTCCTCGGTTTGCTTAACACAATTCAAATATATTATATAAAAAATATTAAGGAAAGAAGAGGTTTAATTTAAAATTTAAGAATAGAAAAACAGGGGAGGTGAAGCTTAGGAGAAGGAATAGCATCAATCAATGGGAACTGCTTAGGGACAAAATCTGGGATCGAAAACGTGATTAGAACATGATTAGAGGAATTAATTAAGGTAAGCTATTCAAATTCAACAAAGCTGTGTTGAATTTTCGAGGCAAGGGCTAGGTGTGATCAGTCAAACGCATCAGGCAGTGGTATGAACACAGCACACAATTTCACTATTCCTTCACACATGTTGCCATCAAATGAGCGAATAATCCCTTCATTTTCTCCCCCAAAAATGGCTTCCCATCACTCTAAACCCCAAATCCCCAATATTCTTCATCAAACATTTCACCCCTTTTCGTTTTTCATCTCCATTTCTCTCACAGACCTCCCATGGCGAAACCCACCAACCATCTCCCCAGTTTAGCCCCTCCTGATCCTGATTCTCCTTCTTCCTCTCATTCAGTGGCTAATCACCCCACATGCCCGAAGCTTGAATCTGCCATGGCAGCCGCTCCTAAGCTCTCTACCTTGTCCAGACTCCATAATCAAGCCCTTGTTTCATCTCAAAGGCTAAAGAGTTCAAACCCGTCTCCCCTTATGGCTGTTTCTTCTATGATCAAATCAAAACCCCACCTCCAGAAATTTGCTTCTTGTGGGGATGAGACATCGAGTAAGAAGGAAGCTAATGAAGAGCTTGATGATGGGAAAGCCCTGTTTCTTGTGGTGAAGGAGAAGGATTTGAAAGGGCTTCAAAAGGGTCATCGCCCTGACAGTATGAGACCAACAGTTTCCTTACTTCGAAAGGGTGGGAGAACAAAGTCCTTTGCTGCTTCCCAAGTTGAATTGGTTGATATCTTTGCAAAGAATGGCATGAAAGTGGTATCAGTTGATATGCCACCGGCTATGCAGATCCATGCAGTGGATTGTGCAAGAAAAGCTCATGACAGTATGGAGAAGTTCACTTCCAAGGCTCTTGCTCTGTCTCTCAAGAGGGTAATTAGCTAAAGGTTTATGTGCAATGTTGAAGTTCTTGGAATGATCAGCGAATAACTTTTATGGGTTTGTTTGTGATTCTTTCAGGAATTTGATGGGGCTTATGGCCCGGTCTGGCACTGCATCGTGGGGACAAGTTTTGGGTCCTTTGTGACTCATTCGGTTGGTGGGTTCTTATATCTATCAATGGACCAAAGGCTGTATGTTCTATTGTTCAAAACCTCTGTACAAAGAGCTGATTGAAGTAGATGGCCAAGGTAAAAGAGACTGTTCATCCTAATACTTGTACATTTGTTCTGATAAGAAACACGCTAGCCATACAGTATATTCCTCCTATAATATGTTTAGGGATGTCTTATAAGCTGTTGATAGAGCAATTTTCATTGCAATTATTGAGGTTTAGTGATAGAATAACCCTTTTCTTTACGGCTCAAATATCGTATTTGGATTGCATACATATAATCTGTGAGATCCCACGTTGGTTAGAGAGGGGAACGAAGCATTCCTTATAAGGGTGTGTAAACCTCTTCCTAGTAGACGCGGTTTACAATTGTGAGGTTGATGGCGATATGTAACGGGCTAAAGCGGACAATGTCTACTAGCGGTGGCCTCGAGCTGTTATAAATGGTATCAAAGCCAGACACCAGACGGTGTGCCAACGAGGATGCTAGACCTCAAGGGGGGTTAGATTGTGAGATCCCACGTTGGTTGGAGAGGGGAACCAAACATTCCTTATAAGGATGTGAAAACCTATTCCTAGCAGACGCGTTTTAAAACCGTGAGGTTGACGATGATACGTAATGAGCCAAAACAGACAATATCTGTTAGCGGTGAGATTGAGCTGTTACAATTCTGTTGACGTCGCCATATTTTATATGTAACTTAGTCATCTCTGCCTCGCTGCAAGTCACGTCCACGTACGGCTCTATGAGAAGGGCGGTGGACAGAAATGACCATGTTTCAGCCTTAAACACCGGTCAGCCAAGTCTTATGGCAGGCCCACAGCGTTGATGTCTGATATTGGATGCAAATTCTTACATGTGGATACTTATTTATAGCTCCTTATTTTGAAAATTGGACTATTGATTTTGTCTCTTTCTGGAAGTTGGAAAAATTATCCCTTAGTTTTGCATTGTTGTTGAGTTTGGCAACCGTCCAAGCCCACCGCTAACAGATATTGTTCGCTTCGGCCCGTTAGCCGTCAACCTCACAATTTTAAAACGCATCTACTAGGGAGAGGTTTCCACACCCTTATAAGAATGCTTTGTTCCCCTCTCCAACCAATGTGGGATCTCACAATCCACCCCCCTTAGGGGCCCGGCATCCTCGATGGGACACCACCTAGTGCCTGACTCTGATACCATTTGTAACAGCCCAAGCTCACCGCTAATAGATATTGTCCGCTTTGGCTGATTAGCCATCAACGTCACAGTTTTAAAACGTGTCTACTAGGGAGAGGTTTTCATACCCTTATAAAGAATGCTTTGTTCCCCTCTTCAACTGATGTGGGATCTCACAATCCACCCCCTTGAGGGCCAGTGTCCTCTCTGACGAGCTTTTAACATGAAGAGCTTGATATCTATATTCAGCTTGTCATACACAACACTATTTACATCCTACAAAGAAAAGAAACTGCAAGGAAAGAAAACACCCACCTAAATTCAATCTCTCTATAGCTGAAACCCGTCTAGAATTACCGAGTACTTTACCGGTATGAGGAGTTAAGAATCACTGTTCTTGTCGACGAGGTTTCGAAGTTTCCTGCTTGGAGAATTCGTCATCTACTTCGAATACTCGCACCCTGTCGTTAAGATCCGAGAGTTGTTGGCTCAGTTCATAACCTCTTCCTTTTCCTGCAAGATTAGAAATCGAAGTCAATCTTCGCTTAGAACGTTTCATGCTCGTCGTTGATATAACACAATACCTGTAGCTTCAACTACTTGATTCACACTTCCAGAGCTTGATTCATCAGAGGATAAGATGTTCTTCTTTCCCTTCTTCAAGCGGCCTAAAAGATATGTTTTTTCTCCTTTAAAGCTTCTCAATGGTTCATTCTGGGAGAATGGCAAAGCTATTCCATGGCTGTTTATACTTTCGTCTTTGATATTATGATCTTCTGCTAGCTTCAACGCGTCGAAATTGTTAAAACTTTGCTTGTTATTCTCTTTCCCTGTGAAGCTAAAAGGTGTACTACATTCAGAAGATAAACATGATTGTGACTTGAATTCTTGGTAATCTTCATCAGATAGCTCATCTTCTCCAAGATATCCATATTTTCCTCTGTAAGCTTCAAGTTCATTCTCTAAGCCCTTGATTTCTTCCTCTCTTTTAGCAAGCAAATCATTAGAAGCTTGCAAGGCTTCTTGGTCATACTCTGCTTGTTCTTCCATCATTCTTTGATATTGTAAAGCTTCCATTTGAACAGCTGCTTTGTCAGCTTGTAAACGAGTAATCATCGCCATTGCATTGTTTGCTGCAATGGCTGAAGCGCTTCTTTCTTCGTCGAGCTCCATGTATAACTCCATGAGCGATTTTCGATCGATTCGAACCTGTCTGTTCAAGCAATTCAAGATCGAATCATTGTCTCCTGTCCCCAACATGTCTGTCTCATATGTCTCTGCTGCTAGCTCTGTTCTTTCTGGTTGTATTTTTTTTGGGATCCTAATAGCCCACCTGGGACTGTCGTTTACAGAATCTGTAAGTGGGATACCAAAGAATTTGTTTCCTCTGCCAAAAAGTGGTGTCCTGGAACTTTCATGAACTTCCTCTGTTTCAGGTAGCAATGGCATTTTAGCTGCTTTGATATCCTCCTTAACTGCACTCAAATGAATTCGGATACTAAAATTATTCGGTATACTTGAACGATGATGTCGAGAAAGAAAGTCGAGTCGAGTCGGTTTTTATGGTATGTTCATAGGTTGAGTTGAGTTGGGTTAGGTTAAGAGATTTTGTGAACGCCGATTCAAAGAATTAAGATTTTAGTTCATAAATTTTCAAAACATTGGTTTCAGGTTAGTTCAGTTAATCGACCCAAACTTCTAACCCAACTCAACCCATCGATGTCGTATGTTGGAATGTTTTGACATACTTGAAGGGATTGGGGGTGGATGGAAATTCAATAAATAAAACTTACATGGATGAGCATCGAGATTCCTTCCATGTAACCCTTCATCGTCTTCTACAAATTCCGGTCCAGTATCAGGTAACAATTTGAGTTCGGTGTAACGAATATGTGGTATTTCCAACCCAGTAGGCTTCTCCTCGTTTTTTAAACTGGCAAACGCTGCTCGTGGTGAAGGTGCTGGCGCTTGCGAAAACGTACTCCCATTTTTCCCTTTCGAATTCGACGATTTCACCTTTAATGGCTCCCCACAACACGAACAACAACAAAAATCCCCGCTGCCCTTCCCCATTGGTAAGCTCACAACCTGTCGGTTATCATCCTCGACGAAACACTCGAGATCCTTATGCAAAATCCCGACAAGGGATTTGTAGGTATCGCAATCGGATTCCTTCTCAGTTGCAAAAGATAGAAGACAAACCTCGCACATCTTTCGAATGTCGGAGAGTTTCTTATGGTTGTGGCAATATGCAAGTGACGAAATGTCCTTCTTGTGGCCTTCACAAATGGTATTGTTGTAGTAGAAATTGTCTGCGTTTTTACGGAGGAAAACATGGTCGATTCTTGTACAAAACAAACACGGGACTCTCAATTCGAAGAACTTGGCGAATTCATTGGCTAAAAATGAAACGAACCCATCGAGGAAAAGCAAAACTATGAGAACCCATTCGAGGAGTGCGCAAACTATGAAATGTGGGAACTTTCCGAGTTCTTGTTCTACGTAACGGGTGAAGGAACGAGAAGCCATGCTCGAGCTGGAAGAAAATGGTTTTGGATTCCGAGTTTTTTCTCTCTTTTTTCTTTTTTTTTTTATTTTATGGAGATGAAAAGATCATGATCTTGGTGGGATGGACCAGACCTAGATCATGACCTTTTTTTTTCCTTTTTTTTGGGGGATTTTTGTGTGTGTGTTTTGTTTTGGATTCTCCTCTGTGTCTGAGTCTTTCTGGGTTGTGTTCTTCCAAAAGAGAGGCGACAGAGGAAAGCAAGAGGTTATGAGCTAAGTTAGGGGAAGGAGAGCCTTTTTGGGATTTATGTGCGGTTTTTTTGGAGGAACCCGAGGTTGTCTTTCTTGACCATTTACCGGAATTAACGCTCATTCCTGCACTTCCCAACCAATAGCGGTTAATTACAATTTTGACCTTTTTGCCACGTGTACATCTTGATCTTTTATTTTTATTTTTATTTTTGAGTTTGTATTAAAATTTTAAAAGTTCATTAAATTTTATGTTTATAGGCTCAAACTTCCGATTTATAAATTTTTAAAAAAAAGATCTATTAGATATAAAATTGGTTGTGGAGATCCTACATCTTTTTATACATGAGTGGAAACATTCCTTACACCACCTCTCTCTATCATACGCATTTTAAAACCTGAAGACACATTCCTTACAGAGGTGTGTAAACCTCTCCCTATCATACGCATTTTAAAACCTGAAGAAAAACCCGAAAGGGATAGTCCAAAGAGGACAATATTTGCTAGCGGTGGGCTTGAGCAGTTACAAATGGTATGAGAACCAGACACTAGGTGGGTGCCAACACAGACGTTGGGCTCCCAATGGGGGTGGATATAGTGAGATCCCACATCGGTTGGAGAGGTGAATGAAACATTTCTTATAAGGGTGTGAAAATCTCTCCCTACGCATTTTAAAACCTTGAGGAGAGTTCGAAAAGGAAAGCCCAAAAGGACAATATCTGCTAGCGACAATCTTCGCTCTTAAAACAATTCAAAATTAGTAGATAATGTAGTCATGTTACAAGAGATGCAAGAAAATGTCCGAGTTATTAAGAATCCGATACTTTTTCACAATTGGATATCTAATTCTTCTCAAATTTTATAACTATTCTACTGCTAACTTGTTTCCAACTAATTTGTAGTTCGTAAAATAAAATCAAAGTGGGAATAAACAAATAAATTTTCTTTTCAGAGATCTCTCATATAACAATTTCCACTCAACAACAACCAGTTTTTTCCTCCTTGAGAAAACAAATTTGATGCGTCTAAATAAACAAAAATGGCAGATTACTGTCATACATTTCTTGAAAAATATATTTACAGAGAACGAACTATCTATCAAAGAACAAAAAAACTAATGCATTGAAGCTCTGTAAATGCACTAGCTCGTGGGCAGAATGTTTGCCGACATGTAAGGAGATATGCATCCCTTAACCTGGAACAAAATTGCACAGAAGAAGAGTTTAGAACAATGTCAATATGATAGTAGACGTGAAAAATTATGTAATTCAACCAGACTCAATCCCTTTGGACTTATGTTCATCAAGCTACAACAATCTTATGAACTCCACTATGCGCCTAAAAACTTTAAAGCAACAAAAAATGTCCCAGTTGCTACAGAGTTATGTACTGGGAAACAGCTGAACGATTTTGGAAAAAGAAATTGGAAACAATAATGAATATCAATGAACATTGGGCTGGCAAAAAATGGAATATGAAAAGAAGATGGGTAATAATTCACATAAGGATCGATTTATTACCTGCAACAAACAAGAAGGGATTTGGATAAAACCCTGTAAAAGAAGGTCAACCTTTTCCAATGTGCCATGGGGGACGGGTGTGATAACATATAGCAGACCTTTAGATGTATCAATGCCCCTAACGATTCCTGTTCAACAAGATTTAGTTAGAGCATCAAACTAAACTACGTACGGAGTTCTGGGAAATGAATTTCAGGACCAAACCAAGTTGATCGAGAGTGTATATTTTATGCAAGTTGAGCTATATTCACGTCGGTAAATAACTAAAAAATATTGGTGGCACAATGTAGTAGAAGTAACCTACCAAGACCAACACACCATGACAGATTTTCAGAAGTTTTGGAGGATTCAGCTAAGCCGACGATTGTCGCATTCAGACTATAGAAGATCTGATCGCTTGGGACCTAAGTGATAAATGAAGACATGATTAATACTGGTACGTAGTGTGCATGCAGGGGTTGTGGTTCAGTATGAGAAAGGTGCAACATTTGAATTAGTGATAAACATTGCTGATGTTTAAAGCTCAATGGAAGGAAAATTGAAGGGAGAAAGAAGAAAATTGGTGAAATTGATTTTTGTACCAACCTGACAGTGTAGGTGTCTAATCTTAATGCTTGATATTGGAACTTGATAAGGAGGGTGAGATGCCAGTGCATGTGCAAGCTCTTTAATCGTGGTAATACTGCAATCTTTAGGAAAGCACTGTCTAAAATAAGCCATTATACGCAAATCTCGCATGAGACTTGCATCCTTTTGTACTAATATCCTAACACAATGAAGGAAGAGATGTGAGAATATTAGACTTTCAAGTTTCAAGTCATTGTCTGAAATAAAACGTGTCGATGAAACAAAAGTTTATGTGCAGAACGTAAATACATGCTTTTGAAATTAAAGATAGTAAAGAGCTTACGATCTATTAAACGCATCTTGCCGAGCAGAACGTATTTCTATTAGATTGGTTGACCCAAAATCTTCCTCCTCTTCTAGCCAAAATTCCCCAGCCGGAAGGTTCTTACTCTCAGCAGATATATTTATTTTGACTACATATGATGGAGCAATGTATTTTAACATATCTACCAATATCTCATAACCGACACCTGGGGCATTCGCGAATCGAAGTTAAATAAACAGGGAGAACGTAATACGTAACTTGTCAAAGACTCTTTTCAAAGCAAGAAAAATGTTGATTAAGCCATATATACAATTCAAAAGAGTAGGATACCTTTCACCCAGCCAGGTGTATTAACAATAAGAGGCAATTCAATCTTTGCAAGTTCTTGAGTCTTGTTAATCGAATGGTACTCTTTGCAGTAATAATCGTACAAGCGACTTGCATAACTTAAATAAGCTGTTGGATCTCGTTTTGAGGATACATCACCAAAGAAAAAACATCTAAGAGAAGAATAGGGAAAAAAAAACACAGTGAGAAAATAGAATTCTTCATTAGTTACAAATAGGAAAGGGCCATAAGATATAGTAAAATCATCCTTGGTTAAAAATTTAGAATAGGTTTTGACTTCGACAATCCTCAACACAAATCATATAGTCCAGTTACAGAGATTCAATAACTGATATCAGAAAGCAACATTAAAAAAAATGGATTCAACAGATGCAGATAGCAAATTACAATACATATAGAATGAATTCAACACAATTTACCTCTCCGGCGTCTTTAGGCATGGAGTCGACAAATCTAATTTTAAAAAATAAGAAGAAAAAAATGATTTTCAGTCAAGAGAGACTACAATTGGGGAAAATTTTGTTAAGTTCGGTACACGAGAATCTATCGACACTGCAAAGGACCTTAACGAAATAACCTGGTGTTAGTTTGTCGACCACGGTGAGGGACAGAAAACCCGGCGGAGTAAACTCAGGCTGTCCAACATCTGAATCCAGGTAAACCACCTTTTTATACCTGAAAGCAGAAATAAATGAAAACCATACTGTGTAAAGCATTAGCAACTTGAGGAAGTATAGAGGTATCCAAAAAAAACCCATTTCCACATTTGAATTTTGAAATCATCAATACTTGAAAGAAGAATAAAGATAACCTTTGAAGGAAAACATTGAGAAGGTGGCGTGAGAAAGTACTTTTGCCACAGTTTTTGGCACCGCAGATAAGAACAACAGGAGGCGGCGAAGTAGGAGAATCAAAAACTATGGACTCTGCAGCCTCAGACCATTCTTCAGGTATGAAAATATTGGGAGAGTTTTCAAGTTCTAAAAGAGAAGACATCAATGGGGTTTTATTGAGTCTCCCTGAATCTCTAGCAACTGTAAGAAAATTCATCAATTTAGTCGACACTCACCATTATGAATACATACAAAGAGATAAACTTGTAGAAATTTAAACACAATGACATTCACTTGACTACCTTTAACAGTCCAAGAAGTGATTGATTCGTATTTTAATAAAAAAATGTCTAGATTCATGTTCTTATTTCCATACATTCAAAGGATCACTCGATATCGAAAAAAGAAAAAGTTACAGTCTTCTCCCAGCTGGAATCTACGAATATACAAATATAAACAAGTTTGAAGTTGTTCGGGAAATCAAGCTAGGAACTAAAAAAGAATTAGATGACTAACTCACGTCCGAATCAGAACATCCAAATACAAACCACGTCCGAATTTGCCTCAAGATTGTTTTCATTTTCGTTGCTATTCGATTATTGATATTAAAAAAATACAAAAAACCAAACAACGTTTCCACTCTTTCATTAGACAAGTTCTAATTGTGTTTTTCAAGTGAGAAGAAACCCATAGATAGAGAGTGGGAGAGTACCTGTAACAACAGGGGAGTATAAAATCAGTGGAAAAACCCTAGGAGGGAGGAGGCAGCGGGAGCACGAACGGAAGAAAGACGATGGAGGCGACGGCAGCGAACAAGAAAGAGGCGGCGTCGACGCTAAGCTGCTGAAACGGAGGAGGAGACGGCGTGGAGACGAAGAAGCGGCGTGGAGCAGTTAGGTTTTTCTATTTTTTTTTGTTCTTTTTATTTTATTTTATTTTATTTTATTTTACACGCTATAATAATGATAAAAATAATGATAGTGATAAAACGAGTGGGTTGATTTTTAGGGTAGTGGTGTTCATCGGACTCGATGGCTCGAACAACTTAAACAATTCAACTCAAACTATAAGGATTGAGAGATGTCATGAAGCGACTGAGGAGAACAGTGCATCGTCTATGCACCAAGAAAAGTTTGCAAGATTGACAAACTATGATGCAATAAAGGCATGTGAAATTTTGATGTTCGTAGATATCGTAAAGCATCAATGATACTCGATAGCCTGTGATTGACACGGAATTTGTCAATCATGTCCCCGTAAGCATTATAAATATCTCATAAGTTTCTGTTTGTTTAGTTTTACTTTCGGTTAACACTATAATGCTCTGGTAAGTGTTGGAAGTTCAAATCATCTGGGACGCTCTAAGTTGAGCATTTTAGGGTTTTTTTAACCCAACTAATTGAACACGTCCCGATGAAGCTTCAGAGTAATGTAGCAACATGTGGATCGTGTTGCTGAGAATCAAATTCTTTAAGTTGGTCATGATCATGTATAAGTCACAACATGACATAGTTAGAAGTTCCACACGCCGGTAAGAAATGCTTTGTTCCCCTCTACAATCGAGGTAGGATCTCACAATCCACCCCCTTGGAGGTTTCCCTACCCTTATAAGAAATGTTTTGTTTCCCTCTCCAACCGATGTGGGATCTCACAATTCACCACTCTTGGGGCCCAACGTCTTCACTGGCACAGCGTTCGATGTCGGGCTCTGATACCATTTATAATAGTCCAAGTCCACCGCTAACAGATATTGTCCGCTTTGGGACGTTACGTATCGCCATCAGCTCACGATTTTAAAACATTTATTAGGAAGAAGTTTCCACACCAAATAATGTTTTGTTTTTTTTCTATTAGAGAAAGAGAAAAGAAGAAAAAAAACCTGATTTGACATCGCGGCATCCATATCCATTATCATATTGTTAAGGTAACTATCAGTCTCCCATGGATTCTTCTTCTTCCTCATCCCTGCACTTATAGATTATGTAGAGTCCTTAGCAAGTGAGAAAGGGATCTATCCACTTGCAAAAGCCCTAAATTATTCTTTGAAAATATGAACATGGAATCTCCCTTCTAACCAATCTATCCAAACTTAGAACTATAATTTCACTCATCTCTCACTCTCCTCAAAAGCAAAGAATCTAAAAAACATTGCTTATTATACTATAAATACAACACAACTTCATCTCTGTTTCTTCATTCCAATCAATTACAGCTATGATCGGTAAAGAAAGAAGATCGAGCGAATCGCTCTGCGAGAAATCCATGCTATTGGTAGCGAATTTAATCAAGCTTTCCAGCTCTATTTCTTTCGCCAAAACCGCCAATGAAGTAACTGCTGGATCTAGGGCGGCAGGGCGGCAATCGCGAGGAAATCCGGCGACGACGCCTCTGATTCCAGGAAGTAGACGGTTGCAGGAGCCGCAGAGCCGTGCGAAGCCGATCTACGTGACGAAGCCCGGCGGAGGAGGCTTCCAAATCGGCCATGGATCGCCTAGGTATTCGTCGCCGTCGTCGCCGTCGTCTTCTTCGTATTTGATTCGCGAAGAGAGCGATTTTATTGAGGCGAATGTGGATGGCTGGGCGTCTGAATACATAGAGAAAGTTCATAAGAACAGGAAGAATTTGGATGAATCGACGATGAAGAAGCCATATTCAATCGCTGAAAGTCGCCTTCGTAGAGCCTCCTCTGCTCGGAACTAACCAGATTTTGGGGGGAAAATTATATATATATATTCTCTAAATTTTATCCCTGTGAATTAATGTCTAAGCGCTACTTCATTTGGTTTACTAAACAATAAATTCAAAGTAATTTTGATGAATTAAAAAATATGTAATGAAACAAGTAGAAGGTCGGATCATCGACCATCAGCATATCGTATTTCTCTCTCGTACTTCATTGCCACTTCTCGAAGCATCGGAGGGGAAGTCGGGAAATGGCAACGCAGGGTTAATTTCGTTGGCAACTCATTTTTTTGCCTCCTACTCGCATCCTAACTCGAGAAGGCGTCGTTTCAAACTCATTTGGTGTGATTCATAGGAAAAAAGTTGAAAAACCTACCTAACTCTAAATATCTTATTTAATGAGTTATCCTTAGATTGACGAGAAAAAACATATGATTGATACACGGTTGTCCCTGTCCATTCTTTTTCTTGACCTCATCCAGCAAATAGAGCTCAGTCAATAAAAAAGGTGAGCGCCTCTCTCCTTATCGGTCAAGCTGCATCACTTTAGCTAAAGACTAAGGAAATGGATCAAAATGATATTTTTTTTATGAATTTAATTCTAAAGGTGATTGAAATGGGAAGTCCAAAAAGAGATACCTAACTTTTGAGTGTTATCCAAGTATTGAGCAACCACATAACAATGGCATCCCCTTTTGTTGAGAATGGCATCCCCTTTTGTTGAGAATCCTTAGTACCTAAAAACCTAGAAATTCAAGAAAAGTACATCAAAGCTATAAAGTTTCCAAAGTAATGCGCATGAGAATTAGATCCCACTTTTTAATTATTCACATATTTTTGCATGTGCCTTCTCCATATTTGTATTATATTAAAGGGTATCTTTTTGCTTTTTAAGAACACTTACTTTTAAGTTACCACAGTAAATATTTTAGTTAAGAAATTACCTAAAAAAGTGTTGGAGAGAGGAACAAAGCATTCATTACAAGGGTCTGAAAATCTCTCCCCAACCCATGCATTTTTATTTTGGGGGAAGTCTTTGAAGGGAAAGTCCAAGGAGAACAATACCGGCTAGAGGTGGGCTTGGGCGGAGGGGAGGGAAAGCCCTTGAAAGGAAAGCCCAAATAGGACAATACCTATTTTTCGGTGGTTTGGGCTGTTACAAATGGTATCAGAATTAGATACAGGGCGGTGTGCCAACAAGACGCTGGACCTCCAAGGGGGTGGAATGTGAGATCCCACATTGGTTGGAGAGGGGAACGGAACATTCAAGTATGGAAATCTCTCCCTAATAGACCCTAATAGACGTGTTTTAAAATCGTGAGGTTGACGACAATACGTAAAGGGCCAAATCGAACAATATTTATAAATGAAACTTTGAGCGACTTGCAAATAAAAGTCCAGCAGAAAGGAGGGCATATGAGATAAAATGTGGCATTGGAAGAGAATGGGCTTCACATATAAGTAAAATGACAGTACAACCACCTTGACCCACAAAAGAGGATCAAATGCTATCCTCAATCACAGGATGCACCAAACCTAATCTAATAAAAGATAGAGAAATATGAGGCATGAGGGCATCTACATCACCATCTCCTGATCAAACTTGATATTTTCCCTTATTCAACACACTCTAAGGCCATACACAAAGATACTGAAAAAGCCAAGACGTTATCATTAAGCAGTAGTGAGCAGAGACAGCTTGTTAGGTTCAGTTATACAGACAAACACCAAATGAACAACAATCCAAACAAAGAAAACAACAAGCCACAGCAGTTCTATCTCTTCTCTTGCTCCTTTTTTGGGGGGTTGGGGAAGGGGATATACAACTACAACAAACAACTTTAGTTAGTCGCCTAATCACTTTGTCTCCAGATCATTATAACATACCATTCAATGCTGACAGCAAAGTGATTTCAAGAAACACTGATAATGTTATCCCCGCTGCTCATTCTTGAGATTCCTGGGAAATCAGGGTGTTTTGATGAAGAATTGGCAGAGTTTGAAGGCAAAGAAAGGTTAAGAGAAAGAGCTCCAGATTTTAATGCCGACTTTGAATTCAAGCTAATCTTGGGTGTGGTTGGATTGAGTGGCAAAATTTCAGCAGCAAGATCAAGGTTTTCTTGCCCAAATGTAAGATTTTCGATTGGACTTGGCACAGGTAAAACTGCAGGGCAAACAGATAGAGGAAAAGTTGGCATCGGATGATGATATCCATTTATGTTGCAAGTTTCAGGCGGTGGAGGTGGCAACAAGGATTGCAATTTGGAGGAATTATCTTGAAGTTGAATTTGGTGTTCTTCAGCAGCCACCTTTACCTAATGAACCCAGAGAAAGAATTATAAGTAAAGATCGATTTCAAATTGCACTTAATCATATCGTCATGTTCGGTTTTGCCCATCCCTTTGCTACTCGAAGTGGTGGTTTTCTTTGTTATTGTGGGTTAAAAAATGCAAGAACAAAGGAGCAAATTCCAAAAGGAGATAGGCCGAGAAATTTCACTATCTGTTTATTGAAATCCTGATTCACCTACCCAAATGAATTCACTATTTCAACTGAAAATCTCAGTTTAGAACCCTAAGGAATCAAACAACAGATTGCAGAATACTTGAAAACCAATCCATAGATATTTCTCACCATCTAAACAGAAGTTATAAATTTAGTAAAGATGAGAGTTACCGTATCCGTGGTGATATCAAAGAGGCTGGATCTACGGCGGCGACGATTAAGGTTGCTTCGGCGTAGAAAGTATTTTTGCGCGTGGCTAGCCACCTGAGTCGGGGTTCGAGTTTTAACGAAATTCCTCGAAATTCCTCTCCAATCCCCTTTCCCCACTTTCTGCAATCCCAGCAAGAAAAGTTTGTGCTCTTCCTCCGTCCATGGTACTCCTGGGAATCATCCACAAACAAACTTCCCAAAATTAGCTTCAAATACCGAATAAATTGAACTAATCTATAAGATTCCAAAGTAAACCTAGCAAAAATTCTCAATCTATTAGGTGAGAACCTGCCAACTATCAAAACTTCCCAAAAAAATCAATCGAATGTCTGTTAGTGTTTTACAGGAACTACTCAGACGAATCGCAAATAGTATCTCAAAATCACTTGATTATCATCATCACCTTCATCACACTATTGATACGATTATATTTTACCTGGCGAAAAAAGTAAAGAAACGACAAGAAAAACAGGGAACGAATCGAACCTCGCTTGCGTTCACGATTCCCACCGGAATTGGGAACGGCATCGTCCGCAGAAGCATAACCAGCAGCCGAATCTTCCTTCCTCTCAGCGGCGGAGATATTACCCTTACTATTACCGCCGTTATCATCATTGGAAACCGCAGGAGGATGCTGATACTGAGAGAGATTGTTCATACTGACGCTCTTCCTCATCGGGTCCACCACGACTCTAACTCCGAACAACATGATTTCCTTGGTAAAGCCGCCGGAGACGGCGGAATCAGGAACGTCGGTCGTCATCGGCAACTTCGACGACGCAGTACAAATTCAGAAAAGGAAAAAGAAATCCACCGAAATTAAACAACAATATCAAGACAAGTGGTGCATTGAATTATGCTTTATATATATATATGCGGCTGTGACAATCATGGGAGTGAGTGTCTACGTAACACGTGGCATTTTCTGGTTGGCTTTCATTTTGTGTGTGTATTTCCTATTATCTAATTATCACTCCTCCTTTCAAATATGAACAAGCTATGGATAACATTTTTTTTTTTTGCAAATAAGGCTAATTTCTTTTTCTTTTTTTTAATTGATAATTTTTAATTTTTAAAAAGATAAATAATGCTTTTATTTATATTTTTTAAAAATCTATGTCTGTGTTTCTCGAAACCTAGGAATAATTTCTCAAAATATTAAATAAAAATAAAATTATTTAACCAATTTATTAGACTTAATTTTAAATTTGATGTGTAATAAAACCCTAAACTGGGCATCTCATCATCACGATTGAATACCCAGATCGAATTAGAGTTCACGCCGTCCACCCTGAACAAATAGGAGGCGTGGGCCACAGGTCGCACATAAGCCACCAAGTCGCACGATAGAAGAACACCCAAGACAAAAACGCACACTCCTCGATTTAGCTTAAAATTTAAAGGGTAAACCTGTAATTTAACATTACTATCGAATTAACTATTTTACAAGGAAAACGGGTCGATAAAAATGTTTGATGAAAAGATCGATTTGGGTTAAAGTTATTTGGATGGGATTTTGAAAAAGGAATAAGGAGAAGAAGGAAAAAAGAAACCTAGGAATGTAAAAAGATTGGAAAATGAAAGAATGGGGCAATTGAGGGTACCAACATTCAACAATATATGGTTCAAATCTTTACACAAACCCCAAGGTGAGATGTGTGGGGACAAAGCATTAAAAAACTATATCACATCACATGTACAAACAAGACAATATTTGCACATTTGCACATTTGCCCTTTACTTTTA
Organism: Cucurbita ficifolia; assembly: GCA_033971965.1. Classification (NCBI taxonomy): domain Eukaryota; kingdom Viridiplantae; phylum Streptophyta; class Magnoliopsida; order Cucurbitales; family Cucurbitaceae; genus Cucurbita; species Cucurbita ficifolia. The sequence goes on from CM066979.1 coordinate 709,999, forward strand.
CTTAAATTGCTATGTAACCCCTCGTGTCGATGAAAATTTCGACCGTGGGGTTTGAATTGTTGCGAAATTGAAAAGTATAGGGAGTAAATTGTTAATTTCGTACAAGTTCTGGGATTAAAAGTTTTTTTCATGTTATTTTCTATTTGATTATAAATTTTAAAAAAGTGATTAATAGGTTTTTAAATTTTAATTTCGTGTGTAATAGATTTCGAAAATAATATTCATATGATCAGGTAATTAGCCCTGGACTACCCAACTCAAACCATAAATTTTGGGTGGGTTATATATATATTTTTTTCGAATTGAGTTGGATGGAATTTTTTAAAAATAAAAAATTTGGTTCAGTTTGTTGGTTGACATTTTATTTGTCAGGTCAACTCGACCAACCTGGAAATAAAGTTACAACTCAATTCAATCATAAAAATATTTAACGTTTGTAATTGATGTTAGTGATGTTTGTAACTATTTGATATTTGAACTTTATGAAATTTTAGTTACTAATATAATATGTATTATAGAATAAGTAGGATTTTTTTTAGTGATGTAATATGTATTATAGAATAAGTAGGTTAGGTTGGATAGTGTTGTGAACTCAATTCAGGTTGCTCGAGTCACCGAGTGTGAGATCACATATTAGTTGGAAAAGAGAACAAAACATTCCTTATGAAGGTATGGAAACCTCTCCCTATACACATTTTAAAACCATGAAGGGAAGCCTAAAGGGAAAAATCCAAAGAAGACAATACACGCTAGCGGTGGGTTTGAGTAGTTACACCAACCCAACCAACTCGAAATTCTGGGTTGGTTCCAAAAATGCCCTTTCCATCTTCTCGGCCTCACTATAAATATGAACCGTTGGGTAAGCATATTCGTTTTTGGTCTATTCAAAAAGCAAATAAGAAAGAAGAAGAAGTTCTTTAATGTTGTTGGAATTGCTTTAGTAATCTAAGCTTTTTAATGGTGGTGTGCTTCTTGGAGGATAAACCAAGATAAGGTCTTGTGGGGTTCATCCACCATATTCACCACTCCTTCCCTCTCTCTCTCTCTCTCTAGCTCACTCTCTCTCTCCTACACCTATTAACCCAAATTATTTGACCTCGATTCTACGATGACACGTGATGGAGTGGAAAAGAGAGGAGGACGAGCCAATTACAGGCTATATTTTCTTCCCGATTATCTTTTATCAAACTACAAATAAGAGAAATGTATAAAAAGTTCTCCAGCGCTTCATTTATTTTAGTCTATATACTTTCAAATCCTTATCATAAATTTTAAAATTAGTGTTTGATGTTGATTTTTATTCGTAAAATAATAATAATATTTTTTTCGAAACCAATAGAAACTAAAAAAAAAAAAAAATCAATAATTTAAACATTTTTTTTTTAGGGTTTTCTATTTAATAATTGGAAATTTTTTGTCTCATTTGAAAATTTATTCAAATAAAGACAAAATATATATGACTTCACATCTATTTAATTTTCTTTCTTTTTCTAATCCACTTATTATGTTTCTTAGTGTCTAAGAAAGTATACAAAAACAAATATAAAGGCTCTTAGATTGTGGAGTTGGATGATAACACTTAACATTTCTAAATAGAAAAAATTAGGCTATAGTATAATTTTAATCCGATATTTTGTTCTAAACTTTAAGGTTTAGGTTTAATCTCACTATACACGAGATAAAAGATAACCTCTATGTACATATCTATGAAGTTTTAATGTCTTCGAAAAATTATTCAAAGAATAATGTAACATTTTAACTTTGTATCCGACAGGTACCATTTTGTTGAAGGTCGTTCGAGCTTTTCCTGGAAGTAGCATTGGTACTCGAACATTGGCTCAAGGTATTTTCTCTACCTCTTTTTACCCTGAAAAAATAGGGGCACCTTGCGTCCTTGAACCGATAACCATCTTTTGGCTAACCTAGCCTCCTCCGTCCCTCAGGACCAACAAGAGGTAGTATAGGAATATTCACCTGTTGTCCATCGACTACGCCTTTCGGCCTGATCTTAGGCCCTGACTCACCCTCCATGGACGAACCTTGCAGAGGAACTCTTAGGTTTTCAGGGCATTGGATTCTCACCAATGTTTGCGTTACTCAAGCCGACATTCTCGCTTCCGCTTCGTCCACCACTGCTCGCATGGGTGCTTCCCTCTAAGGCGGAACGCTCTCCTACCGATGCATTTTTACTGTTCGATATCTATCTAATAAAATATTTTGTTCATGTCTTATGGATTTAACCATAATTTAATAAACAATAAACGAATCCACAAGAGAAACAGCTAAAAATACCCGAGTTGGAATTCACCCTTTTAGTAAAGCTTAGACCAATGCTAAAAAATAGAGCGTATAAAGAGAAATACTTGGAGGTAGAAAAGAAAAACCTTAACAAGCACAAATAAATGGTAACGTGTGAAATTATTTATAATTAATGCTATTGCAAATTCAACGACTAAAATGTGCACAGACTCATGAAAAGAGTTTATGGGATTGATAATCCATATATGATTACATTATATAGAATTAAATATACGTGTATTAGAATATGTACATCGTTGAACACAAAAATGATAACATACAACATTAATTCAACTACTAAAATGTGCATATAGACCTAAGAAATTTTTAATGGATAATAGTAAATACAAATAAACAAATTGATAAAAGTGACATCATGGATAACTTCAATTGTGCACTTATAATTGTAATTAGACATCATGTTTAAAAATATGAGTGGTTTAGAATCTAAAGATCAATTTGTTGAGCAAAAAAATGAGTAATCTTTAACTTATCCATATAATAAAATAAAATGTGTGGAGTATAATTACCTGTCACCATATAATGAATCAATAAAAAACTCTTCATCTTCATGAGCAACTCACACCATTTGAAACTCTTCCATTAGTTTGTTTTCCTTCTGCAACTTCAAAAAATAGAGAAAGACAAAAAAAAAAATTATATATTAATAGTTCAACAAAAGTTAAGTTTCTAGAGTTGAGATCCTACCTCGATTGGAGAGAGGAATGAAACATTTTTTATAAGAGTATGGAAACCTCTACTTAGCAAACACGTTTTAAAATCGTGAGTCTGACAGTGATACACAACAGGCTAAAACTGACCGTATTTACTAACAGGCTAAAACTAACCGTATTTACTAACGGTAGGTAGGCGAAGACTATTATATTAAAAATTGTGAACAAAAGTTTCTCATTTTCGTAGCAATACAAATTTCCTATAAATATGCATCCAATTAAGGGGGGAAAAGAAAGAAAAATAAACAAGTATAATAATCTATGTAGTCAAAATCATATCTTAAGGAGAAAAAAAAGATACGAGAGGAAATGAATAAGGCATCTTCAGGAAATGTGTGTGTGGGCAAGCGTGAAAGAGGAACATCCCATCTCAGAGTACTTTTTTTAAGGATCTTTTCTACTTTCTTCTTTTTCTTTCTTCCATTTCATATCTTAAAAAAGAATAAGAAACCACAGATGTGACCTTTTCAATCAATAAATCTCTCTACGGATCCACGCCCAAGAGTTATGTAATATTCCTGTAAAAAGAAAATATAGTTTTTCTTCCTAATATCGATAAATAAATAGAAACTACCTGTGAAGAAGAGTTTAAACCGTTCGAACTTATGAAACAAATGAGTATTTTGATATATAAAATTCATGATGAAACTTAGAAAACAGCCTAATATTGTCTTTTTTGGATTTTTTTTTTTTTTGGAATTTCATGTCTCTTAGTGGGAGATTTTTACACCCTTATAATATAAAGAATGTTTCGTATTCCTCTCCAACCAATATTGGATCTCACAATCCACCCACATTTGGGGCCAGCCTCCTCGCTGGCACTCGTTCCTCTCTCCTATCTATGTGGGATCTCTCATTCCTCTCTCTAATCGATGTGGGATCTCACATTGTATCTCCCTTATTAGTTCAGGGAGATTTAAACCGCTGGTCTAACGATTACCTATAAACGGCTTTTTCCAGTAAAGAATATTAATTCTACCGCTACAAAAATACTGACCTCTTTCTTATGCATGCATCTTCTTCCCTTAATTCAACATTGAATCATTGCAATCAATATTGCAAGAAAACTCCGCCATCACCTGAATGCTGTGATAAAATCATTTGGTGAGTTCTTTCCAAAGTCAAAGAGCTGATATTGACGCTGTGGATCACATCCTACCAATTAAAATGGGAGGGGAGGGATTCCAAGACTTGAAAACTAGATGTTCAGCCTGTTAAGAACCACAGAGCTCTCATGCCTTTTCTTTTGGTTTCTCCAAAAAGCTTCATACCAATTGAGGTATATTTTTTACTTATAAACTCATGATCAATCTCTTAATTAGTCGATGTGAGACTTCTTTCCCAACAATCTTCAACAAAACCAACAGTCCTCAACAAAGGCTTGTATTTCCTTCAGACGGTTGAGATCAGAAGCTCAGTTCCTGTCCTATAACTTGATTTAGAATCAACATCTTTTTACTTGTGATTTATACTAGATCTGGATATCTTTGCTTCTGGAAGATTTAGAGGGGAATTATCTAGAGTAATAATTTCACCAGACATACGAATTAGTATAAACTCAAGCACAGGTATCAGCCAGCCAGCATTGAAGAAAAAACGATTCCAATTTTACCTGTGCACATCCACAGACCACACGAGATTGCTTTTGCAGAAAATTTCAGGCAAAAGGCCTCGTTTTGTTGCTTCAGTGAGAACCCTTGCAGCACGCCCTTTCTGTCCAAGCCACCAAAGTGCTGCTAACAGTGTATTGTAAAATCTCATTCCCAATCCACACCCTTCAGCATTAAGTTTGTCAAAAACACATTCAACCATTAGAACCATCATCGTAGTCTCCCTTGATCATCTGGCCCATGACTTGATGAATACTGGATACTCTGTTTGTAATCATCTCATCGAGTAATTCATAGGCATCATCCCACCTGGAAAGAATGGACTCTGAGATGTAAGATATGATCATTAAAATAAAGTATCTATGAATTCAATCAACCTGAAGACCGTCGGTTCAAATCAAATTTAACGAAGCGAGATCTTTAGGACTGTAAGACTTCAAACCATATATTTCTTAAAATGGTCCAACTCTGATAGTTAATTAGTGATAATTGCTGGAGAAATAATCTAAGAAAAATGTCGACACTGAGGAAACACATGATGTTCTTACAAGGTAAGAGTTAACAACCGATGACAACTGACAAACTCTTCCTATAACTCGAACTTGGTATAAAATGACCATCGACTTCATGGTCCATACAATGAGTTCCTTTTTTGCACATGGCAAATAAACATGGCAAATAAACATGACAAGGTCATGGACATATGGCATGTGTTGTAAATTGTCATAAGTTTTGATTTGATTGGAGATCTTAGGACAAGGTGGAAATTATTGTGTCGCTCGATTATCAACTTGGAGATCTTATGACGAGATTGTTGTGTCATAAGTTTTAATTTGGTTATTTGGATTAGATTTAGTCCGACCAGATTAAGTTAGGAGGACCTTACAACATTAACAGAAAAGGGAAAGTGAAAATGTCTATCTAGTTGTCGTCCATTAACAATTCCCCCTCAAAATCTCTAAAAAGCTCCAACCATCATCTCCGTAAAGGCCCAAGTCCACCGCTAGCAAATATTGTCCTTTTTGGACTTTTCTTTTCGGAATTTCCCTCAAAAATTTTAAAACGCGTCTGCTAGGGAGAGATTTCTACACCCTTATAAAAAAAATGTTTCCTTCTCCTCCCCAACCGAGGTGGGATCTCTCATTCTCATATAACTACACATATTCTAAGTAACCAGCCTCCAATGCCTGACAGATTTCTGTATAGAATAAAATTATGATAGACTGAATCTTGAGCACAAAATTTGTTTAAAAGAAAGGTACCCTGTACAGTCTATATCAATAGGAAATAAAATTAAGAAAACATAAGTTAGTAATGAACATAACTTTCATAGACAAATACACACACACACACAGTAATTATTACCGGTCATTCTTGGCATAAACTGCCAGCATCATGCAGCAGCATAATACACTAGGTAATATTCCTGAAGCTTTAATCCCATGAAACTGCTCCTTGCTCTCATCAACAAGACCTGCAAAGCAATAAACACCAAAAACTGCCTCAAGGGCCTGCTCAACGGGTTCACATCTCATCTTTTCCATCTCAACAAAGGACTTTATAGCTTCTTCGAACTTACCACTTTGCCTATAACCTTTAACAATACCACTAAATGAATTCACATTCCATGAAATGCCGGATTCTCTCATTCTCAACAAGATTGCTTCAAACTCCATGTAGAGTTCACCTCTAGCAAATGAGTGAATTACCGAATCGTAGGTATCGACAGTTGACTTATTTCCCACTTCTTTCCTTAAAGACCAAGCTGAAGTCATTGAGTGAGAGCCTATTCTTGAAGATATCAAGACAACGAGCTATGTTACCTCGTGGAGGTAGGCTACTAAGTTCGTTGATTAAGGTTTCAACATCATAGCTGTACTTGCCCTTCTAAAAAATTACCGACGTATTCCCAAGAACAAGATCCTTCGGCTTCGCCCGGCACTTCCCCGCATCGGAGGACAATCTCCAGTCATCGGAGAAAAAAAATCTACGGCGAACACTGAAATTGGAAATATTTGAGAGAAATGGAAGTTGATGAGACTCTAAATACCGTCTCTGAAAAGTCACTGAAGTTCGAAAAGGATTCGGCACGGAAAAATACGGCGAGAGCGCCATTAGAAACTAGTTCTCATTAGCTAATCGGAATTTCCCAATCGTAATCGTTTTCCTACAAGATGAAGAACAGTTAACGAACAACGAAGAACAGTTAGAGATAACAACCAGTGAAAATTCCACATCCAGTTTCTCCGATTCGCTAATTGATTTCACAGTGAGACTTGCAGCAGCGAAGAACAACGGGCGGGAGCGGGAAGCGTGAAGCGGGAGCAGATGAGAACTGAAATTTTCTTCGTGAAAGCCACGTGGAGATGATATGGATATAAACGTGACGTTTCGAGTTAAGAAGACCGGCGGTTTTCAATACGGGTACGGGTTAACCGGTTACCCGCTTCCGACCCGGTTTCGTTGGGGAAATGGCGGGATCATTAAAAATTATATATATAATTTAAAAATTAGGGGATTCTTTTCTTTAATTAATTAACTTTTCCATTATTGAGTTTTATTTTAATTACGATAATCTCGGAATGTTTTCCGGATAAGGTATATAGATAAGACTATAATAAATAGAACTTCCTAATTAATTATGAATATTACTAAATTATTTTCAATAGTTATTAAATTTTTAATTCTAAATATTCATTTTAATTTTATTTAAAATAAATAAAAACTTAGACAATCACATTTTTAAAATTTTTATTTTGTTAAAAAAAAAACATGTCCCTAAAAATGTTGTGGTTTAAAAAAAATATATTTTATTTTTTAAAAAGAAAGACCATAAGAACTTTTAAATGGGATAACAACACAGTGCTAGCAGATATTGTTTGCTTTTAGCCCGTTGTGTATCGTCGTCAGTTTTACGATTTTAGAACGCGTATGTTAGAGAGAGGTTTACACACTCTCACAAGGAATGTTTCATTCCCTTATCCAACCAATGTGGGATCTCACAATCCACCTCTTTGGGGACCCATCGTCTGATGTCTTGCTCTAATACCATTTCTAACAGCTCCAAGCCCAATGCTAACAGATACGGTCTGTTTCAGCCCGTTATGTATCGTCGTCAGCCTCACGGTTAGGAAGAAGTTTTCACACCCTTATAAAAAAATGTTTCGTTTCCCTCACCAACCAATATAAGATCTTAGTGGACATAAGACATAACAAAAACTTTATTATACTGAATCAATACAAATTTTTAATCTAAAATCAACTTGAACTAAACTAAGTATCATCAACATTGCATCACACAAATTATTTTCAAAATCTATTTTTATCGCATTTCTTTCAAGCTCAAAGACATGTAGCATTAGAAGGTACGAACCACAGAGCTCAAGATCGAGAGATATAATTTAATCAGTTGAACGATATTTAGGGTTATATTGTTTCATTGGACGACATGTCGTTTTAAATAAATTAGGTGGCGGTCCACTTTCATCAATATTTGAGGTTAAGAACAGAGATTCCAAAACACCGAAAAAAAATAATAATAAAATAACGGTTTGCTTTTTAACTACTTAAAAAATAAAAGAAAAAACAGAAAAGGATTCGCTACTCTATTCGCTACACACAATAGAACCAAAATCACAGCCGTCCAGATGTCCATTCAACCACAGCATGTATTAAACGCGTGCCATCTGTCACGACCGATACGTCCACGTCAGCTGGCGCGAGCTGATACGTGCGAGGAGAAAAAAAAAATCTAAGGCGGAATTAAAAAAAACCGGCGTTGTTGCGGTTGGCCACTGAAGTGGCAGGCGGTGTAATTACGGGAGGGTGGAGAGGGTAAGATGGTAATTAGGGTTGGACTTGAGTCGTTCAGTTCGTAACAGACAGCTGAAGTAAAAGCGAGGGGGGGAAACAGAACAAACCTCCGCTCTTATTCTTTCTCTTTTCTTCCTTCTTCACAACGCGGTCCAAATAAACCAGCAAAGAACGGAGAAGACTCTTCGATTCACCGGTAATGGAAGATTCTGAGGTATATTTTTCGAATCGCCACTATTTGTTAATCGACTGTAATTCTATTGAGATTGCCCTCGCTGCTTTAATGAACTTCCTTTGTTTGTTTGTTTTGGGATTTTTTTACTCTGGGATTTGTGGTTTTGGTGGGGAATGTGTGAGAGGAGGTGATTTTGATCTTATTGAAGTTTGTTTTGCTGCCGTCGACTGGGATTTGGCGGTGTGTTTCGTCTGATTTTGTAATGGATTTTGTTTGTTTTCAGAAATTGACGGCCCTCAAGAAGGCTTACGCCGATATAATCCTCAATACGGCGAAGGAAGCGGCGGCGCGTATTATGGTTTCCGAGAGGAACGCTATTCGGTTCCAGCAGGAGCTCGCCGCGACTAAAGATGAGGCTTTCCGGATACTGCTTAGGCTTAAGCAAATGTTGGATTCTAAGGTTTGTTTGTTTGTTTCTTGCTTGCCCGTTTCTTGTTTAGAATTGTTGTGTGTTCTTCGGATCACGTTCTGATGTGGTTGGCTTGGTGGTTTTGATTTGTACTCTGTTGCTGTTAATGGAATTAGAATAAAAATTTGTGATCTTTACGCTAGTTGGTAATCTTTAATGTTGGGTAACGGATTTCGTCCTTTCATAATTTGTAGCTAGTTTTTTACACAGCCATTCAATCAGTTCTCGCTATTTTCTGGCTGTTCGTTGCTTAAATCAACTATTTCCTAGCAATCAATTTAAGTTGGCGGTTGCAAAACAGCGCCAAACATTTTGAAATGAACTGTGCAAAAGAATAAGAATGAAGAGAGCTAGAAACACGTAATAATGCTTGAATGAAGTTATTAATAGTTGTATCTTTCTCAAGATAACCAGAACAAGAAACTTCGGTTTCTTTTTGTGCTTTTCTAATTTATGTGAACAAGTGTGGAGCTGAAATATGCCATGTTTTCAGGTCAGCGAGGCAGAGACGGTGTCTTCAAATCAAAAGAAAAAGATCGAAGAACTTGAAGCCCAGCTTGAGGAAGCCGAGGACATAGTGAGGGAACTTAGAGCTCAGTTGCAGGAAGTTCAAGATGAATTGGAACATGTGAGGAACAAAAAAGTAGTGCCCCAAGATAAGCAAAACTTGGCCAGTAATGTTGCATCTCGAGAGGACTTGCCGAACTCACATGAGAGGATTGTACCTTATAGCATAGATTCAACTTTAAATGGGACATGCATTGATAGCTGGCCTGAAAGTAAAAATGTATTGCAGATGGATAATGGTCAAGTTAATGGAGATTTTGCCTCCATGGTGATGAGAAGCAAAGAACCCAAGCTTTACAGAAATGGCTGCACTCAGAGAGTACGTGCGTTTGAAAGAAAATTGATTGATCGAAAAGTATGTCTGGCTGGACAAGCTGAAAATGTCAAGAATAAGGTGTTCAATACGGGTAAAGAAGAGGGTAAACTTATGTGTAAAACATTCAATGCCAAGGCTGATTATATCGGTCGAGAAAGGAAGAATTTTAATGAGATCAAGGCATTGCCTGAGTTATTAAGCAAGGATATTCAAGTTCCGATTATTAAATCCCTCCGCCGAAAAAGAAAAAGAGCTACTAGGTACAACAAGAGGAAAGCTTTACCTGTTCTTGATGACATTACTAAGCAACGCAAGTCACCTGACCTTCACTGCCCAGAAAGTCTTTCAGTGGATAACGATGATTCAGAGGAATGTCTGTCGAAAAAAGAAATTGATGGTCAGAATGGTCTAATCTTGCTCTCAACCCCCATACTCTCGGAAATAAATGAAATGCCAACACCTTCAGGATGTCCCGACGCCAGTGAGGGAGATGGAGCAGTAATAAACGACTGCCCTCCTAGGAACATGACAGACTATGATATAGCAGTTGTAGCTAAATCTGACTTCACTGGCCAGGAAAATTTATGTGGGGAGAACGTGGAGGCTTCTGCTTATAAAATAGATGTCGACCCAGTTAAGGAGTCATCAGTTAACTTGGATATGAAAAACTCCGATGTACTTGATGAGATTCCGAGTCAACAGTCGGATAATAAAGTTCTCAAGTATACATTCCAAAGAAAACGAAAGAAGGAATCTTTAAGCAGCCCTGATGGTAAATCATCAGTTGATGAAAACATATTAAAGAAAAGGATGAAGGATAAACAAAGTGTATCATCAGAATCAGACAAGTTTAGCTTAATGACAGAATCATCTCGGGACAACCGTCGATTGGCACAGGTTGCTCGGCAGGTTAGTTTTATATCTACTTTGACATGTTGGTATAGCCTTCTATTTTGTTTCTAAGCATCTGGAATTAGTTGTACTGTCTCATTCAGGTTATCAATGTTTGTGAACTTTATTTTGCTATACTGCTTGCCTTTCTGGCCATTTCTCTGGATTATGTTTTTCCGATGCATCTGTTCTTACAAATTACTCATAGCCTAATTCACTGCGAGAAAATTCATATTTAGTATCTAGAGGAGATTTTAAGTTCGAGTATTTGCAGGCATAGCTGGTAGTCGTATACAGTATCTCATATAGCCTAGTAGAAATGTAATTGTTAGAAACACATATCGCGTGCGTGTTATCTCCTTTCATATCATAATTTATCTCTACCGTTCAAGTTGTTTCTTCATTGGTTATGTTTCCGGCATATGGTTGTCGTTTTTGTTGATTTGATATTGAATCCTATATGCAACGGTGACTTTCGGATACCCTCCCTGCTAAACTCTTATTAAATTTACACTTCGAGAAACTGAGAACCTAAAACATGGAGAAACCTCTCTTACGTGTTTCCTTGAATTCTCTTTGGTTGCCATCGTAAGCTATAGAAACACATATAAATAGATAGTTGATCATTAACATCACTTGCCATGAGCAATTTCAACTATATATATATATATACACACAACAACCATCCTGCCTTCTAGGCCATAGCCTTCAACTATGACTTGTTTATCAGAAAAACGCTGGCATTCTACTGCTAGGCCACAAGACTTGCTGCAACCAAGGAGCTGGCCTTCCCCTAGAACCCATTTTTGCTGCAATTTCCACCCTTTTTATGCTTTAGCTACCATACTGGTATATTGTTTGGTTTGGTTTAGAATACAGCTCGAAAACCTTGATGAAACTCATTGTTGTTTTGTTATTTGGGATCTTTACATCATTTTTATGCCATTTCAACATCCTTCATGTCATAAATGAGAGGTGTCATATAAAAAACTGCATTGTTCACTCATGTAATCCTGGAATTATGTTTCTGCAGCTCATATCTTTGTCTGAGAAGAAGTGGCGGTAATAGAACTCTGGCTGTCCTGAAATTCATAATTGTTGCTTTGAGAAATAAAACCAACTGCAACAAAGAAAACCTGAATGGGCTGTTATGCAAAGCAAGTGAAATGATTTCCAAGGAAGTTCCACAGGCCATGAGCAAGTACCATATGGACGATATATATATATATATATATATATATCGTCCGCTAACTTATGAATGTTTATGTAATCTTTATATCCTTCCTTTCATTACTATATATATATTAAAACCTTGAATCATGGCATTTTTCTTTCCCTTGGGAAAGCTTAGTTAATTATATTCCAATTTTCATATGGTATTTATTTCTCTGTAGTGTTTTCGTTCCTCTGTAGCTGAGAAAGAACTGCCATTAAATGGTGTAAGAAAAAGAGAGATTCTAAATTCTGATGGTCCAAAATTCAACGTTCAAACTGGTTGGTTAGCTGAAAAGGAGCTGCCATTGAAGCTAAGGGCCAAAACTTGCAGCTTTCTCTCTGCCCTTTCTCCAATTCCTTTTGGATAAAATTTCCTTTTTTTAGGTGATTCCCCTACTGGTCCTTTTCTTGTTGTTTTGATTGATCTTATATGCTTCTTGGAATATATGTTGATTGATGTTGAATATGCTCTGTGGGCATACAATTCCATCAAAATATTCATATTGGTTCATCTAAGTTAATGAAGAATTCTTCTTTATTTTTTTGGGCAAAAAAAAAAAAAAAAGATTTCAATGTTGAATCTTCCATTGGGAAAGACGAGTGGATCTCGTAAAGGAAGGGCGACAAGGTTCAAACAGCGATTTGGTCTCCGCTCTGCCTTTGTCATCTTCCTTCCTCAGTTCTTTTGTCAAAGCTTCAAGCCCCTTCCAAGGCTTCCGAGTTCGAAAAGCAAGCGCAGCTCGTGGCGATTCAGAACAAGCTTAAGAAGAACCAAGCTCGTGAAAAGAGATGAGGGCGAATTAGGAGCCAAGATTGGAGCCTTTCAGTGAAGTACACCGAGCATTTCCTTAGCCCCCAGAAATTATTTCATCGATCGACGACTTCTTCATCGACACAAGTCGAAATTAAGATGCTACAACACAAGTGAACTATACTCCTCGTACGTTTGCTTTCATTGTTAATCTGAGACAGTTTGAAAACAAGTGTTTGATGAAACAAACTGTATTGAACCCAAATTTGATTTCAGTGTGCTTGGATCTTCATAACCTTGGGCGTGGAAAACGTTCTATTTTGGGGAACAGAAAAGTTTGAGAATTCAATTAAATTGATGGAGCTTTCTGTGTTCAAGTCATTCATACAGATGTTTATGCAGCAGTAGTGTTTTCCTATACCTGGAATATTTTCCAACATAAGGTTAAACTGTTAGTATACTCAAAGTCTTCATTTGCTCCAATTTCTGCAAAAAGAATATGCACATTACATTCAACGTTAAGATGCCGAGTTCAACGGACATGCCTATGAAAATGACGATGTTCTTATTGACTCGAGAAAGAATTCGTAAGAATCTTGTTCTTTTAACTAAATCTATACTCCAACAGTGTTCAAAGGGTTAAATGTAACTATTCATCAGTTAGCACGCGAATCCGCTAGCTAAAGTACTTATTATCATCTCAAAAATTGATGGTTCGAGTCACTATCTACGATTGTTTAACAAAAAAAAGCTCAAAAGTTACCCATTACACCATTCTTTCCCAATGTGCACAAATTTCCCTTCTTGTATTGCACAATAGAATGATCACAAAAAATGCAGTTTTAAATAATCAGTATAGTTTCTAACTTCAGGCTACATGAATCAATCGACAATGATATAACAGAAAACAGATTCCACAAGGCATCAAAATGCTCTTTCTACTGAGCATTTCAGAATGAACAGCCAAGCCTAGGATGGGCTGAGCTAACGAGTAAGACGAATACAATAGGATAAAAGCATCGAACCTCGACGTTGGAACTTCAATGAAATGCAGATCGCTAGGCCGAACACTTTGTAGTATATATTATTCCGTATGGACCGACCTGTATTTGTTTCTGAATGTTGGAATAAAGAGGTTAGAAAATCAGGCGTCGCAACCGAGAAAACTTACGGAGGAAAGAGCTCAACATCCATGGATGGAAAGCTAGATTGTGCTAGCCTCATTCCTCTAAGTAAATCCTTAGCCGTTTCCTTCTCCTGCAATGAAAGACACAAAAAAGAAAATGTTGTCGAGTGAGACTCGAATTACGTGTCGTTGAACGAAGCATGCACAAAACCAGTAATACTCACCGGACCGGTGTAATCCAAGAGCCGTGTACAAAATACTTCGGCTTCATCGAACTTCTTTTGTGCTTTATAATATGTAGCAAGAAAAAGAAGAGCTTCAACCATATTTGGTCCTTCTCTCTCTTCAGCTTCCATTCTCTCTAAATCCTTCTTGTAGTAGAATGCAGCCTCTTCCGACTGCCCCAACTCAGAATGCAGTTTAGCCAACTGGTGAAGAGCAATTGCTTCCCTATCATTACAATTTGCAGCCCTTCTGTAACACTTGATTGCCTCCTCCAGCATTCGGAGCTGTTCGCTTTCGTAACATTGAGCCATGGCAATCCACACCCGAGAATCGTTTGGCTGCAAAAATACAGCTTTCTTGAAGTAATGGAGAGCATAAAAGGGCATGCCCATCATTTCGTAAGCTTGTCCTAACCCATACCAAGCTCGATAATCACATGAATTTATATCTACAGCCCTTCGATACGCATCGATAGCAGCTGGAATGTTCTTCATCTCCACAAATTCATGTCCCATCAGAGTCCAAGCAGATAAATAATTCTTGTTCAATTTGAGTGCCCTTCTGAAATAGACAACCGACTTCTCGTGCTGTCCCTTCAAACTATAGTAATTTCCAATAATGCAGCAAGATTCGGGTCTATACTTATCTGTCATGAAAACTCTATGAGCAAGGTAGCTCAAGGCAGAGAAGCATTCCTTTGCATAGAGCACATTTGAATACATATCCATGTCTTCCACTCGATATGGATCATTCCGAAGAAGTTCTTCGAATATTGCTTCGACTTGATCAAACTCCCTTAAACTATATTGAGCTTTTGCAATTTGAGCTTGAATGTAATTACTAAAACTAAATGTAGCTTGTAAGTTCTCATATTTTGCCAAGGATTCATTGTGCATTCTAAGTTCTTGGTAAGCACTGGCAAGAAAAAAGTCCTTCATCCAATGGTTATTGAGATTTAGGCTGTTCAATATGTCAATTGTGGTGCATAAGGATTGCAGCTCCGACCATGCACTCCAGTTCCAAGGGTAGCTGTTCACTGACTCCACAAGAGCGGTGCGTGCAAGATTTTCACTGCCTTTCTGTTTGAGTACAAGTCCGTATAAGTACAGTTCAAACGGGTCAGCTGTGCCGTTTTTTCGGAGGGTTGATAGTTCCCTTTCCAGTGAAACCAATTCTTGGTTTACAGCATCGCTCTTACCCAATGATCCCTCGAGTTCTACTACCTCTTCTTCTTTCCGCTTTTCACCAGCCTACACGAAGTAAGACACCGGTTGTCAGCTTGTGCAGGGGCTTTTAAGTTGAAGAAAAAGAGAACCACAAAGTCGGAGAGGAGAAACCAAGAAAAGATATGTTCGAGTATATAGAACACTAAAACAAGCAACGTCAAAACATTCATAGAAGGATAAAAGAAAAGCCTTAGAACCTTTCTTTGCTATAACAGATAGCAGTACATATAACAATTGTATGAGTCTCCCCCCACCACCTTTTCCGAAAAAGAGTGTAACAACCCGATGCCACCACTAGCAAATATTGTCTGCTTTGGCCCATTACGTATCACCGTCAGCCTCACGGTTTTAAAATGCGTTAGGCTGACGATGACATGTAACGGGTCAAAGCGGATAATATCTGTTAGTGGTGGGTTTGAGCTGTTACAAATGGTATCAGAGCCAGACACCAGACAGTGTGTCAACGAGGACATTGTGCTCCCAAGGGGAGTGGATTGTGAGATCCCACATCGGTTGGAGAGGAGAACAAAGCATTTCTTATAAGGGTGTGGAAACCTCTCACTAGCAGACACGTTTGAAAACCGTGAGGCTAACGGCGATACGTAACGGACCAAAGTAGATAATATCTGTTAGCAATGGGCTTGAGCTGTTAAACAGTGATTTCTTTAAATGTGATTCAGATGAAAGCTCATGAATAGGCACTATAGCGATGCAAATAAGTTTTTGTTATTAGAATTACGCATAAGTTTTCGAGTAATACCAAAATGGGCTCTTATTCATCAACAAAACAAAATTTAAACATATAATAGATATCACGGCAACTGAATATTTATGGACCAACGCAATCGAGCGAGCTAGACTACCCTATCTTGTATTCATCCATTAATTCCGATTACTTTACGACGATACATAACAGGAGCTTAAAATCAGGGACAAATATTACAGATGGTAAGGATTAACGAACCAGATAGAGAGCATACAGCCGCAAGAACACGGATTTCTTTCCATTTTGCTCCCGAAGAACATGAGCCGCCCTATTGTACTCGCGACAATCAAAATACGACTTGGCCAGAAGGTAAAAATCACCATCCACAACCTCATCCTCCTCCATCACCGGAGTAGATACATAAGATAACCCAGTAATTGGGGTTGAACAACCCTCATTCGTGTGAAATCGTCGACGAATACTAGAACTACCACGCTGAAACCTGGTGTTTGAAGGTGTGAACTTAGCTGGATCTTGCTCAATACCGACCAATTGCTCAGCTGCCCTGTGAAGGTACAGACATGTCAAAACTTCAATGAAATCTTTTAGCTACATTACAATATACGGAGATTAAGTGTTACAAGAGCTTGCCGATTGTTTCAAAATATTTTGTATCATACATTAAGTATAGGGCTAATCAAGAACATTCATCCAGCAACAAAGACACGATTCAACATCATCAATTCGTTATTACCCGCTGATTTCTCAGAAATCATGTAAAATTAACATCTAAACTCCAAGAAAATGGACTAATAAGATCAAAATGATTCACATAAACAAGCATTTGAGCAGTTCAAACGAGATTGAAAGCAAAGAACAGATCAGAAACACCAAAACAGATACACAGAGAAATTTTAGGGCTATGGGGATTGTACCATTTAGAAGCAGAGTAGAGACAACGATCACTGAGCTGCCGAATCGCAGTACGAAGCTCGTTTCTACAATTTTCTTTGGAACTCATTGAATCTCCGCCCCTATGGCGCCCTTCTAGCGCTCTTCCTTGTAACTCAAACTTCAAATTGTGAGCGTCGCTAACATGCGCCTTCTGTTCGTTCCGCCCCACCATATTCGGAGGCTCCGGCTCCTGCCCGCCCAAACTTTTAAAAAGAATCAAAATTAAATTTCAACGTCGGCTCTTCGGTGATCATTTGTTCACACACACTCATGGGCCGAATACATAAAGCCCACTTGTGGGTTGAAGCCCAAACCTCAAATGATATCGAAAGATTGAATTTTTCTGTTTGGGTTGAGAGAAAATACGAGGGAAAATTCAGGGGAAGTGGGAAAATAAGTTGTTTCAATTCCCTGTTCGTGCACCCTTTTCGCTATGTTTCAAAGAAACGTTGTTTCAAGAGCGAACAAGACGAACACGAAGGTTGGTTTTTTCCTCTATCTGTTTCCACCAAAACGCTTAAACGCAATCTAGCTCCGCCATAGACACTGCCGCCGCCGCCAACGCCGATTTTGCCAATCTTGTGGACACGGTTCACAATGCCCTGTGGGCTCTTGTGGCTCGAATGCGAGCTCACCGGACTGGACCCAGTTCGAAAACCTTGGCAATTATAGCTGAGAGGTTCGTAGGCGCTGGAAAACCCGACAGAACGATCGAGGTTTGAGCGTGGCTGTCTTCAGGAGCTGTATTCTCTAAACACCATTCTTGATTTTCTCTGCAAGTCAAAATGGGTAGAAATGGCTTACAACTATCTGTTTAAGGTTTTGAGAGGAAAGTTCAAGGCTGATGTTGTTAGCTATAACGTAATTGCAAAAGGGTGGTGCTTGATTAAGTACACACCCAAAGCACCCGAGATTTTTGAAGAAGATGGTGAAGGAGGTTTGACTATATATATATATATATTTCATTTTATTCGTAATTTATTTGGATGATTATAAATATAGAATTTCACGGCCATTTAGGAGGGGTGTGATTTCACCCAATATTCTCATGTTATCATAGTCCTTTCTTTCCGGTTTAGCAAATCCGATTCTTTCTTTTCAATGGCTTTTGAATCATCTACTTATCTTCTTCTCCACGCAGGCATAGCCGATGGATTACTCTTTGGCTCCACCTTTTTAGCGTCCAAATCATCCTTCGCAAGCCTATCCTGCACATACAACCTCAACTTCTGATCCTCATCGTTGTCATCGAAAATATACGGAATCTCGACAAGCCCATCGACCTTCTGCAAAGATTTACTTTCAGAATCTAAGCGTCGTACTGACCTCTTCACCAACCAAGTCGTCGTGGCCTCCTTGCCAAAATTGGCTCTTTCATTTAATGTGGTGACTCTTCCAACTTCAACACTGTTTTCGTCCTTGCTTCAGGGGCGTGGCTCCCTCTTCGTCCAGTGGAACTTCACCACTTGCTATGGCTCGATAGCAAACCAGTCCACAAAGGTGCAGGGCCCACTTCATCTTTGCCACTCTCTTCCTTTCTTCGTCTAAAATACACCCCAGAGTCCGTATTCTCAATTTCGACCTTCTTCTTCCTCTCTTGCTCTGAGTATCACCACGTCCACTCTTCCTTCTTTGCAACCACCATCGAACTCTCTCTCTGTGTGTCTCGTCCTTTTCTCATAATAGAGTCATTGCCCTAATTTTAAAGCCTCTACCTTGAGTCTTGTTTAAATTCAACGCTCAGCTTGCGGGGTGTTAAGGATATTCAGCCTTCCATTGCAGTTTAACATACGTACCACATTTGACATTTTATTATACGCGAATATCTTGTATCAATTTATTGCTCTTTTCATTCCTTGCTTTTTGCATTTCCTTTGTAATTTATTTATATAACATCTCTTTGTATATCTTGAGTTCTTCAAGTCATCAAGTCTTTCAAACGTTCCTAATAGCTCCTAACAAGAATTTAATAAACGATCAAATGCACCAGCAAATATTTAGAATATGGTGTCAAATCAACAAATATTTTGACAGGTAGGATTTCAAATTGGTCCCAGTAGAAAGGTCCACGTGTCGAAAAAGAAAAAAAAAGAAAAATCCAACGGGGAAGCGATTATTTTAGGAATCGACAGGTAGGATTCAAATGGGTCCCACTAGAAAGGTCCACGTGTCCGAAAATGAAAATGAAAATCTGACGTGGAAGCGATTATTTTGAGAAATCGACAGGTGGGATATATAATGAGTCCCACTAAAATGGTCCACGTGTCCGAAAATGAAAAAAAGAAAAAAGAAAAATCCGACGGAAGCGATTATTTTGGGGAATTGACAGGTAGGATATAAATGGGTCCCATAAGAAGGTCCACGTGTCCGGAATGAAAAGAAAAAAAAAGAAAAAAAGAAAAAAGAAAAATCAGACGGAAGGCGGAGGCGCGTAAAATTCAATTCCCGCTTATTTAAAAGGAAAAAGAAAAAAAGAAAAATTTTAAAATTACGAAAAACCCGCCCCCCACCCCGCCCAAAGTCCAAAAAGTCCTCTTTCTCCCTCCATCTTTCTCTCTCTCATCTCTCTTCTTAATCTCAACCGTCCATATTCACTCTCTCTCTCATCTCTCATTTCTCTCTTCCCTCCAATTCCCATCCCCACTTCCTGCACACTTTTCTTCGGTTCTTTGTAGATCTGCGGCGGAGGCGGAGACGGTGACACTGACGACTTCATGGCGGCTCTGCCATCCTCTTCTGCGTTACCGGATTCTTCGTCTTCCAGACACCACACTTACAGTAGGAAGCAGAAATCCCTCGGTCTTTTGTGCTCAAAGTATGGTTCTTTTGTCGATGGTGTAATTAATGCCTTTTTGTTTCGTGTTTTCCGGCTTTTGATTTGTTTTTTTCTGCTGTGCAGTTTTTTGAGCTTGTATAATCATGATGAAGTTCACTCGATTGGGCTTGATGATGCTGCATCGCGTTTAGGTTTAATTCTAGTTCGAATTCGTTGTGTGAAGGGTTCAGTTCTTTGGTTTTGACTGTTTTTTCTGAAATTCGGGGGTTTTGGTTGGTGTAGGTGTGGAAAGGCGGCGGATCTATGATATTGTGAATGTCTTGGAGAGCGTCGGGGTAGGATTATTTATTCATTCATTCATGTTTTTTTTTCTTTTTTTCTTTCTGGTTTCGCTAAGTTTGTTCTGTGTTTAGTCTAATTACGTGTATGTGCTAACTTAGGCTTCTGCTTTCTCTCTTGTAATTTAGGTTCTCTCCAGAAAGGCGAAAAATCAGTATAGTTGGAATGGGTTTGGGGCAATTCCTAAGGCCTTGCAAGATCTTAAGGTAGGTGGAACCGGGTTTTCTAGGGAAAATTGGAGATTGGTTGATTTCATTTCTTCTGGTGCTTACTTCATTCTAAATTGTTTGATAGGAGGAAGGGTTGAAGGATAATTGCAGCGCATCTGATGGCACCGATTATGCAAAAGTAAGCTAATGAGTTATTCTATAAACCCCACGCCTTCATTTCCCTTGTTCTTCATTGTGTGTTTATGGGTTCCTCGTCTTACATTTGGTCACATTTAGGTCTCAGATGATGAAGATGACGATGAAAGATTTTCCAATCCAACCGGAAGCCAGAACTCAACTGCCACCATGCCCAAATCTTCATCATCTTTAAAAGCCGGTACGCACTTTCCTTGGCACTTCAATTGGGCTGAATTTGCTTTGGAAGTTGCCCATTTTCCTATTTTCAGCTTGGTTCTTCTGATTGCTTGAATTGATGCTCTGTGTTTAAGTTGGTTGTGTTTGATCAATATGAGAACTGGTTAGCCATCAAGGAATTTACTCTTTGGAGGTTCAAATCCCTGTTCTCATATTTGTTGTATGTAATAAAAAAGTTGGCTGCCCTCCACGATCTGGTTCCCTTATACTTTCTATTAGCATATGCAGACAATAGGAGGGAAAAATCATTGGCGCTTCTGACTCAAAATTTTGTTAAGCTATTTATTTGCAGTCATGTGAGTGGAAAATTCCCCCACCCTATCTTTTACTTGTTTGTGATTGATCCTCTTCGAGTTCTGTTGATTGATTGAATAATTTTGACCTTACAGGTGAATATGATTTCCCTTGATGAAGCTGCGAGGCTCTTATTAGGAGATGGCCACAATTCATCAATAATGAGAAGTAAGGAATCCTAAGCTTTGCTGTTAATTTCAACATGTGAACTGGGAAACGCTTGATGATAACTCATCTCTAAATGTATGCAGCAAAAGTGAGGCGGCTATATGACATTGCAAATGTTCTGTCTTCTATGAATCTAATTGAGAAGGTACTGCATTTCTTCATGCTACAAGAAACCTTAAAGATGTCAGACATGGTGTTTGTTTGTTTTTTTGTTATCTTTTTGGCACAAGTTTGAAATTTTTTGGAATCATATGCAGACTCATACAACTGACACGAGAAAGCCAGCGTTTAGGTGGTTGGGAGTAAGGGGTAAAGTCAAGAATGAGCCTATTGTTCTTCCAGAGTTGAAAAAAAGGGCATTTGGAACGGACGTAACAAATGTCAGTTATAAGAAAACTAAGACTGAAAATTCAGCCTATCCGAGTTTAAATCATTGCCTTAACATGCAAAAGCCAGTGCCGTGCGGGAATTCTTCACAAGATGACAGCCAGAACAGTCAGGATCAGGAATGTGAGCGAACTTCCAAGAGCTATCAATTTGGACCATTTGCTCCTGTAACAGTAGCTAAAGTTGGTGTCTTAGACAATAACAACGTGAAGCGAACTCACGACTGGGAAAGCCTTTCCTCGACATTCCGCCCTCAGTATCACAACCAAGGTAAATCCCCTAATTAAACACAGTTGAACAAAGTGCTGCTTTATTTTGAAATGCCATAGTGGATCTAAGTGACCAATTGGTTGAATATCCAAACTCTGTTCACCTTTTCATTTTTACACAGCACATCTACTGGTTTACAATTTTCAATCATACTTCAGTACTCTTCTCATGCTTGATATTGTAACCTTTATTGGTCAACATTAGGCGACAAGTTCACAATTTTTACGATGATCTTCAAACTTGATATAAACTAATGTTGTGGTGTTTGTTCTTGGAATCACTCAGCCTTAAAAGAACTTTTCTCCCATTACGTGGAAGCTTGGAAATCATGGTATTCTGAAGCAGTGAAGAAACCTATACAAATATCTTGATCCGCTTTGTTTCGGCCCGAAATAGTTAATAAGCTTAGCTCGATTAAGCGCAGTTTCTACTGCCATTAGTCAAGAAAATTAGACCTTTTCTTGGTTGCATTTTCTTAATGCACCATCCCAAGAAGGGTTCATCTTGGAAAGTGGAAAACATTTCCAATAGGTTCATGTTTGTTTGTATTATTCTGAAAACAAGCCTAACATAGTTATTTATTTATTTTCTCCATTCTTTAGTGTCTCATCATCTTCGTATTTTATTGTAGCTATCCCTTTCCCCGACAGTGTTCAATGAAATTGGCGAGTTTGCCATTGTTGAAAATTGATTTCCAGTTATAACCAAAATGATATGCCTTTTGGAATTTTCGTCTGGAAATCTTATGTTCTGTTAGGTTTCAGGATGCAATTCTTGTGAAAGTAAATGAATGCAAAGATAAATCCCAATCAGAGAAGTTGGCTTATCAAATTCTGGATGGCCTTCTGGTACTTGTTCTATATCTTCCACTTGCTTCATGCCATATGATTTCTTAAGCCCCTCATGATCTTTTTCCCTTTTATCCAGCTGAACTATCTCTGGAAAATTAAATTATGGGAGAAATCCAGGGAAAGTAGATGACAGTTGTGAATGGAATGGTTCAAAGGCAGCCAGTTTAGGTATTTCTGGGCATGGATTTGAATTTTTGAACTTTAAAGAAGGCTGTTGATGTTTTAAAGAAGGTTAAAGATGTTTTGTTCGTTGGTTTGAATTGCGTTCAAATCAATTTAGATGGATTGAGTAAATGTTGGGGTTGGAATTGATGCTAAATCTCGAACCTTATCCTTCGTACTTTTGTACAGCGTCTAAGATTTTGATGGTTCGACTAGTAAGATTATGCTTGAGCTGGTTTAAAATGAACATTAAGCTCCGTACTTTCGTATAGCGTCTAAGACTTTGATGGTTTGATTAGTAAGATTATGCTCGAATTGGTTTAAAATGTTCGGATTGAAACTGATGCTAAATTTTAAACCTTAAGCTTTGTACTTTTATACAGTACAAAACTTCTCAGATTTTGATGGTTTGACTAGTAAGATTATGCACGAATTGGTTTAAAATGTTCGGATTGAAATTGATGCTAAATCCTAAATCTTAAGCTTTGTACTTTTGTATAGCGCAAAGCGTCTAAGAATTTGATGGTTTGACTAATTAGATTATGCTCGAATTGATTTAAAATGTTGGGATTGAAGTTGATGTTAAACCCTGAACCTTAAGCTCCGCACTTTTGTACAATGTCTAAGATTTTGATGGTTTGACTAGTAATATTATGCTCGAATTGATTTAAAATGTTGGGATTGAAGCTGATGCTAAATCCTAAACCTTAAGCTTCGTACTTTCGTCGTCTAAGATTTTGATGGTTTAACTATTAAGATCATGCTCGAATTGGTTTAAAATGTTGGGATTGAAATTGATGCTAAACCTTGAACCTTAAGCTCCGTACTTTTGTATAGCGTCTAAGATTTTAATGGTTTGACTAGTTAGATTATGCTCGTGTTGAGATTAAATTGATGCTAAACCTTGAACCTTAAGCTCCGTACTTTTGTATAGCGTCTAAGATTTTAATGGTTTGACTAGTTAGATTATGCTCGTGTTGAGATTTTACAAATAATCGTTGTTTTTCTCAAAATTTATTTCTAAAGTCCAATAGAGCAAAAATTGACAGTTAATCCACTAAGGTTTGAATTAGTACTCTTAATTAATTTACCAATTTCCTTTTTTAAATCTTTATTTAGGATAATGAGATAATTATTTGATTTTTTATTTTTTCAAAATTTAAAGTGTTTTCTTCCTTTATTTATAATAATTTTTTTCATATTCTGTAACGATCCAAGTCCATTACTAGTACCGTTTTAATCGGTTACATTATTGCCGTCAGCCTCACGGTTTTAAAATGCATCGCAAGGATGCCAAGCCTCGAAGGAGAGTAGATTGTGCCTACATCGGTAGGAGAGGGAATTAGTAGGGGTCATTCTTGAAGAAGGTGAATTGTGAGATCACACATCAACCGGAGAAGGAAACGAAACATTGTTTGTAAGAGTGGGAAAACCTCTCCCTTTAAAATACATACTTATTTATTTATTTATTTATTTTCAAATTTTATACTGAATTTTGATTTTTTTTATTATAGAAATATAGTAATAAATCAAACAAATTAAAGTTTAATTTCAAAGGAAAAAAAAAACTAAATATATATAGAATAATTTTGAATTTTTGGTACGTAAAATGGCAGTCAAGAAAAATTGGGGGCTACGGGTGAAATGGCGGAGATCAACATTTGTACATTTTCATCGTTCTTCGCCCCATGTGGAGGGTTTCATTATTGACTACAGATCGAGCAAAGCTTGAAGTAAATTTTCGCCAATTTCCATGTGAGTTTCTCTGTTGGTTCATACTTACAAACTCTACTGATTTCTCTTTCTTTTTACAACCAAACATGTCCTCTGCATTTAGAAAACTGAATAGTCGCGAGAAAGAACAGATCGATTTCAATTTCTAAGTCCTTTCTTCTTCAAATCGCAGCTTGAGAGGTGAAAAATCTGACAGGAAATCGAAGGATTTGATGTAAATTTTGATTAAAAGTTGCTGAGTCCATTGCCACTGTCACGTATGGGACAACCATTCAGAATTTGGATAGGGATTCCAAGCTGTAACCAATTGAGCATTGTCTGGTAATCAAATCTG
This sequence comes from Cucurbita ficifolia, assembly GCA_033971965.1. Classification (NCBI taxonomy): domain Eukaryota; kingdom Viridiplantae; phylum Streptophyta; class Magnoliopsida; order Cucurbitales; family Cucurbitaceae; genus Cucurbita; species Cucurbita ficifolia. The sequence goes on from CM066979.1 coordinate 734,974, forward strand.
AACTAAAAACACCATTATTTTCTTATCGTATTCGAAACTAAAATCTGGTCATCTCATCATTTTGTTACTTTCAACCATTTCTGTAGAGCTTTGTTTATTCATGTTACTGAAAAATTATAACGAGAGGATTGTTGGGAGGGAGTGTCTGGCTAATTTAGAGAATAATTTAGAGAATGATCATAGGTTTATAAGTAAGGAATACATTTTCATTGGTATGAGGCATTTTGAGAAAACAAAAAACAAAACCATGAGAGCTTACACTCAAAGTGGACAATATCATACCATTGTGGAGATTCGTGATTCATAACATGGTATCAAAGTCATACTCTTAACTTAGTCATGTCAATAGAATCCTTAAATGTCGAACAAAAAAGTTGTGAGCCTCAAAAGTGTAGTCAAAAGTGACTCAAGTGTCGAACTAAGAGTGTAATTTGTTCGATTTTGAGGACTCCAGAGGAGTCAAGTCTCAATTAAGGGGAGATTGTTCGAGGGCTCCATAGGCCTTTGGGGAAGCTCTATAGTGTACTTTGTTCGAGGGGAGGATTGTTGAGAATTGTTGTGAGGGAGTCCTTTTGGGAAAACCAAAAGCTATGAGAGCTTATGCTCAAAGTGGACAATATCATACCATAGTGGAAATTCGTGATTTCTAATACATCCATCTTCTTAGCAGGAGATTGAAAATTTAATGAAGAATTAGGGCTTTTCCAAATGGATTTTTAGTGTAAATTAAGTTGATATGGGAATTATGTAAGCTTTTTGTTGGTGGGTGGTGGCCAATATTGATGATCTCAGTTTGTTTTTTCTCACTGTCTTTCTAGTTCCCACTATAATTCATACACTATTTTTTTAGAGTCAAGTGGCAATCACAACATGTTTTGCTTTGAAAAGTGTATGAATAGTTTTATCCCACCCATAAGTTCAAATTTTGTTTTTAATGTTTCAAACTGTTTAGTTTGTTTGAAGAACTGTTTTCAAACTATTTCTTTGCTTTTCCTTTTAGAACAACTTTTTACAGTCATAGTGATGTATGACTGATGAAGGTTAGTGGTTAGGTATTAGGATTCTCAAATCTTTGATCTAGGATACCTTAGAGATGCAACTAGAACCTCGCATCAATTAGAAGTGAAGAAGATCTCGAGTGTATAAGCAAGTAAAATAACTCTGATTCGTAGATGATGCTTCTTAGGTAGAGTTCAAAAGCAAAATTTATGAGTTCAAGTTGAAGAGGGGACTCATTATCCGAAGACGATATTTAATCATATAATAAGTGCAAGCTATTTCATATATGCTTATTTATTATGCTAAGAATAGTTGCGACTATTTTGGTCGAATATCATGAACATATTATACATGGTTTTATGAGTTTGTGAAATCAGTTGAAAAGGAAAATGAGTACAAAAAGAAGTGAAGAAGATGTTAGAAGAGCAAATAGGGCGGTATGTCAATTTTCTAGGACGATTTTTATGTCTTTTGCTCTGTACTTTCACATGAAAATGAAAGTTTAAATCGTGAATCTAAGTCTTTTTCCATGAAAGTTTAGGATCTTAAACAATTGGTTTCTACACCATCTGAAAGAACGAAACCCCCAATCAAACCTGATGACTTTAAAGTATCGAGGTCTAACTTTTTGAAAATGTAACAGCTTAAGTCCACTTCTAACAGATATTGTCCGTTTTGGCCTGTTACGTATCGCCGTCAACCTCACGATTTTATAACGCGTCTATTAGGGAGAGGTTTCCACACCCTTATAAGGAATATTTCGTTCCCTCCTCCAACCAATATGGGATCTCTAAAAATACAATAGAAAGGCAGGTCTCATCCTAATAAGCTTATTTATGATTTTGTGTTTACTCAGGATTTTTTTTTCTTTTACAAATTACCTCTCTTTTAGGATCAGTCTCGTCTTTTGATGTAGATTATTAAATTAATCTTAACCCAAAAAGTATAGAAAATTAAACCAAACCCCACCAGCTACAAAGTAAAAGCCTTGAAAAGAAGCATAATAAATGGTAGGCACTCAAAGAAGGGGATGAAATGAAGGGGAACCCTGCAAAATGAAAGAGTACTCTTAAGAGAGGAGAGGAGCCAAACACTTGGCAACAAATAAAGGGCTTAAAGGAAGGAGCTGTCCTTTAGCAGACACACAGAGAGAGCAACTGTAACAACCGAGAGCCACCGCTAACAGATATTGTCATCTTTGGGTTTTCCCTTTCGGGCTTTCCCTCAAGGTTTTTAAAACGAGTTTGATAGGGAGAGGTTTCCACACCTTGTGTTTCGTTCTCCTTCCCAACCGATGTGGGATCTCACAATCCACCCCCTTCAGGGCCCAGCGTCCTCGCTGGCACTCGTTCCTTTCTCCAATCGATGTGGGACCCCCACCAAATCCATCCCCTTCGGGGCCTAGCGTCCTTACCGGCACACCGCCTCGTGTCTACCTCTCTTCGGGGAACAGCCTCTTAGCTGGTACATCGCCCGGTGTCAGGCTCTAATATCATTTGTAACAGCCCAGACCCACCGCTAACAGATATTCTCCTCTTTGGGCTTATCCTCAAGGATTTTAAAATGCGTCTGCTAGGGAAAGGTTTCAACACACTTACAAAGGGTGTTACGTTCTCCTCCCCAACCGATGTGAGATCTCACCCCAACTGTTGAAAATGGATCCTCTTACCAAAAACATGTAACAGAATTCCCATTGAGTGGAGCACTAAAGGAACAGCTGAAAAGGCTAAAATTCAATCTCTTGGAAAGTTACAAACTCGACCCATGTGCTCTGCTCTATTCCCATCCCTTCTTCTTCTCCATTATTAATCTTTCTTCCTTCCCTTTTCTGTCAAAATATTACCTCTCTGTCTGAAAGTATGCAAACTTCTTACCATAGTGCTTTTTACTTTTACCCTCACCTTTTTGCCTAAGAGTACCAACTTTACCATGCCCTTTTGCCACATATTTGAGTTGGATGATGCTCATTGCTTCCTTCAATGGCCATAGAGAAAGTCGTAAAGCTGAAGGTTCTCCACTTCAAAAAGGACATTTCGTTCTCTCTCACAAAGATTAAAAGTTGAATCTCGAACGACCATTTTACTGAGCTTTTGTTTGTAAAACTGTCATTATTAGTGGATGAATCCCTCTTCGTTTATGCCAAAATTAAGTTTTTTTTGGAACAAATGTCTCTTAGTTCTTGAATTTGTCAATATTTTTGGACAAGAGTCAAGACATTTATCATTTTCTTTCTATTTTCTTTGACCAATTCAAAGTTTCTGATATTCTTTTACTCTTTAATCTTATTTTCTCATGTTATTCTTGTTCAAACGTATATGATCAAGAAAACCTCATCTATGAGATGATTAGGTTATCGTCTGTGTCTATTTAGTCTTTGAACTTTCATAAGTGTTTAATAGATTCTTAAACTCTCAATATATCTGACCGTAGGAAATTTATTTTTTTTTAAAAAAAAAGTCGATTTATTAAATATAATTTCAATTTTTATGTCTATTGAAACTTTATAGGTGGTAGATTGATAAATTAAAAAAAAAAAATAGTTCAGAGACTAAATTTATAATTTTAAAAGTTTAATGATCAAATAGACATAAACATCAAAATTAATGTTAATGTATTAAATTTATAACATTATTATATCTTAAAGGTTTACCGAACTCTACATTGAATTCACTAGAATTCACTAGAAGTTGAAATATCTTTTCAAAATTTGTGAGAAACTAAACAAAGAAACAATAAAAGGAGGGTAAAGGATGAACATTTTTGTCCAAAATAAGCCTAATTTAGTTAAGGTTTCATCAGGTACATTGGAAAAATGGGTATTTTTTTGGGGAAAACAAACCATTTTCCCCAAATAATATCAATGATTTGAAGAACACTTGCATTTTAGCCTTTTAAGGCTGCCAAATTATAAAGAAAAAAGCATATGCTATATATGGGCATTCATTTAAATTATGTTCTATGCACTTTTTCTTTATTGTTCTAAATATTGATTTTATTTTAGTGGCTGCAGAAATGAAGAACCATCCCCAAATCCTACCTGAAAAAAATCTATTCGGATCAAAATAGAGTTATCTAGATTAGCAATTTTCGGTTTTAATTCAAAAGTCATAGTTCATATATGTAAGGTTATGTTAGGAACCAGACTCTCCACAATAGTATGATATTGTCCACTTTAAGCATAAGCTTTCATGGCTTTGCTTTGAGCTTTACCAAAATGTCTTGTGGCTGTTGATGTATTCCTTATTTATAAACGGGACTCCCTCTCAACAATTTTCAACATGTCAAAAGTTTAAATATCCACGACAAATATGGGAGTAAAGAGAGCACATGAATACAGGAGAACAAAAGAATAGAAACGCTGATCTGAGATTATTAATGACCCAAGTTTCCTAGTATTAACCTTGATTAATTGAACTGCTAGTTTTAAGGAAATAGGGGTTGACCGTTTTCTTGGAAGCTGATTTTTGGTTCATGGAGGAAAGGCCCCAGGAGCCGTCACTGTCAATAATTGATCCCAATAACTCCATTAGTCGATCTCTCAGCCAAAATGGATTGAACCACATCTCGGATTTCGTGTTGTTAAGTTTTTTATCCGGTGGCTTAGTTGTTCGGTAAGAATCTCAAGTTTACTGTGAGTAGATTTGTCTGTATTGATCTATTATGTATATCGTCAGCCTCACAATTTTAAAACATGTTTATTAGGGAGAGTTTTTCACACTCTTTCTAGTCATGTCTCCATTCCCTTCTTCAATCGATGTGAGATCTTACAATCCACTCATTCGGGGACCAGCGTCTTTGAGAAGAATATTTCGTTCCTCTCTCCAACCGAGTCTATTAGGGAGAGGTTCCACACCCTTTCTAGTAATGTTTCGTTCCCTTTTTCAACCGATGTGGGATCTCACAATCCACCTCCTTGGGGGCCAGCATCCTCGTGTAGAATGGTTGGTTCCCCTCTCCAACCAATGTGGGATCTACAATCCACTCCCTTGGGAGTAGGGGTCAGCGTCCTCGCGGAGAATGCTCCGTTCCTCTCTCCAACCGACATGAGATCTTACAATTCATCCCTTTGAGGGCCAGCGTCCTCGTGGGCACACCGTTCATGCCTGACTCTGATATCATTTATAATAGTTCGAGCGCACTGATAGCAGATATTGTCCGCTTTGGCCTGTTATGTATCGTTGTCAGTCTCACGGTTTTAAAACGCATCTACTAGAGTAGGTATCTACACTCTTATAAAGAATGTTTCGTTTCTCTCTATAATTAACGTCGGACCTTGCAAATCTAAACCGTCAATTGGTTTGGTAGAGACATAATATCCAAATGAGATGATGTCAAATTTGAAGATGGTGAATCTGTAACAGTGTAGAACAAGCTCTGCTGTAGCTTGTATGCATGGCGACAGAGATAGAGAGAGAAAGAGAGAAAAAGGAAGAGAAATAGGTCCATTTGAGGCTGTTTAGAACCATTCTCTACGTTTCATGTTCACCAAAATTATACAGAGAGAAACAAAGTGGGCCATTGCTTGTCTCTCCCACTTTTTGCCAACACAAAAAAGAAAAATCATCTATAAAAAGTTGCCCCGAGTCATCATCTTCCTTCAACACTCTGTTCTTCCAAATGGGAATCATGGAATTCCATCAAACTTTTCATAATTCCGACCAATTTTCTTCTTCTTCTTCGTCTTCTTCTTCTTCTTCTTCATGTCTTACCACTTTCAAGGGCCATTCTTCTTACATCTCTTCTCTAACTCTCGCCGGAAAATTCCTTTATTCCGGTTCCTCCGACAAGGAAATCCGATCATGGAGACGAAGCCCATCACAAGAATTTGAATCAAATCATGAAGAGTTTCAAAACAATATGGTTTCAGCCGGACATGGCGCAGTGAAATCTCTAGTGGTTTCATCTGACAAACTCTACAGTGCCCATCAGGATCAAAAAATTCGCGTTTGGAAAATCTCAAACGAATTCGATCACCACCAAAAGTACACGCGCTTGGCCACGCTACCGACGCTCGGCGACCGGACGGCCAGGCTTTTGACGCCCAATAATCAGGTACAGATCCGCCGGCACAAGAAATGCACATGGGTTCATCATGTCGATACGGTTTCAGCTCTTGCTCTATCAAACGACGAGTCGCTTCTCTATTCCGTCTCTTGGGATCGGACTCTCAAAATCTGGCGGACGTCCGATTTCAAATGCTTGGAATCCGTCGCCGGAGCTCACGACGACGCCATAAACGCTGTGGCGATCGCCGGCGACGGCGACGTGTACACTGGATCAACGGACAAGAGGATCAAAGTGTGGAGGAAAAACCCAGATGGGAAAAGGCATTTTTTGGTCCAAACACTCGAGAAGCATAGCTCGGGGATTAATGCCTTGGCCCTCGCCGGAGATGGGTCGGCTTTATTTTCCGGCGCCTGCGACAGGTCTGTTCTGGTTTGGGAAAAGGAGGAAGAGGGTAGATTAATGGAGTATGTGGGTATGTTAAGAGGCCATTCGAAGGCCATATTGTGCTTAGCTGTGGTGTTAGATTTGGTCTGCAGTGGCTCTGCAGACAAGACGATCAGAATTTGGAGAAGGGAAGTCGCCGGAAATTATGTCTGTTTGAGAGTTTTGGAAGGGCATAACGGTCCGGTGAAGTGCTTGGTGGCGGGGGTTGATCGGTGCAACCAGAACGACGGGTCGTTTGTGGTTTATAGCGGTGGTTTGGACTGTGATATTAAGGCGTGGCAGATTTCTGTTCCTCTTGTTTAGTTCGAAATTTTTGTGGAATTTTTGGGTTCTTTGAGGAATTTGTGTATATGTTTTATGAAAGAATTTAGTGCATTTTTAGTTTTGAAAATATAATATAGATTTTAAATTTTGTATTTAATAAATCTTAGACGGTAAATACATTTCAGTTTTATGCATAGTAAATTATTAATTTTTAAGAAAAAAACATTGAAACTACTCTCACAAAAAGTGAAATTTTAAAATTTTATTATATATATTTTAAAATTTATAAATTTATTAAATACAAATTTAGATACGGGTCATTTATCTATAATAATATAATATTAGAAGAAAAAGAAAGTTTTTATTTATTGGATATTATTGTGTTTTTTTTTCTTTCTCTATCAATTGAGTTTGATTAGATAGATTGAAATAAAGTTGGAAAATGTGATCACTTTTAAGAATTAATTATGCTTAAATCGTGGAATTATAGTTGTTTTCAAGTGATTTGGATAGCGTGTGACCTACGAAGATGGATATATTGGATATTAGTGAGGTTATCCAACTACAACGTTAGGTACGAAGTTGGATATATTGGATGTTTCACTAAATTGTAAATTAGTGAGGTTATCTGACTACAACGTTAGGTTTGACTTATGATAACAAGTAGTGACTTCTTAACGAGCGTAATTGATATAAAGACTAAAGGGATCTCAAGTCTCTTTTGAGAATGTTTGGTTCACAATTTTAATTCATCTAAATTTATTAAATTTATTGTCAATCATAACAATAACGCAAAAAAAAGTAAAGATGACGGGTAAATCTCGAATGCATATAGTATGGTTAGAATCTAATCATTAAACTTAATCCGTACTCGTTCTTTCTAAATATTTATAAATCCTCAAACTTCTATGATTTTTGTTTAGTCAAACAAATGGAGCTGCAACCAAGAAACTAAAATGCTAATATTATTGTCCAAAATCGAACAAAAAGTCCAAAACAAAAAACAATCAATTTCTTGCACTTCTAAACCCGTGAATGTTGAACTAAAAAAATCACCTAAAAAAATTAATCATGTGAAAAAAAATATATCATTTTTAATCAATCACGTGAAAAACAATTATTTAAAAATAATTTTATAATTTAATTCCAAGTATACCCAAGTAAGAAAATGAATAAAAGAAATTTATATTTTTTAAAACTAAATCTGTAACCTCTCAAGCCTACCACTAATAGATATTATCCGCTTTGATCCGTTACGTATTATCATCAGCCTCACAGTTTTAAAACGTATATGTTAAAGAGAAGTTTCTACACCCTTAACTTTTTCGTTCCTCGTTCCCTACTCCAACTAAAATAGTAACTTACAAAATCTATAAACTATTAATTTTTGTTTTTAAGAATCAAAGGATTATTAAAGAAAGATTAAAATTAAAAAAAGCAAAAAAAACAATCCACCATCCTCCGGTTGCAATTACCTAGAAACAAACCCCTTTTAAAAAATTGCAATTATCTAGAAACAAAAGACTTAAAAAAAAAGTTGAAATTCAAAGTGAAATCAGATTCAATCAATTGAAGTAGTTAATGGGAGCATAACTGTACATTAAAATGCCAAATAACCAACTAAATGCTATAATAATCATGATTAATATTCTATCAAATTAATGAATAAATGCAACTTGCTCAAAAAACACCGACCCATAATCCAATCAAACAGCCACCCAATTTGTAATATATATTCATCAAAAGACAATTCGATGCAATAAAAGTAAAAATTAGTGCCAAAAGAAGAAAGAAAAAGCTAAACTGATCCTTTTTTTGCAATATCTTTTCAACACTTTACCTTTCTTGTAAACAAGAATTAGTTGGATTGTGGGGGTCTCTATTGGTAAAAAGAAATAATATAGGGTATGGACCATAATTAAATTACTAATGCTGACATTCATGCAAATAATTAAAATCTAATTCTTCTTAGAATTGTCAACATTTTCAGAGAGGATTTGTCTGTTAATGAAGCAAAATGTTCACATCAAACTGACTTAAAAAATTTAGCACAGAATATGCAAGACTATGGGAAGGACTGATGCTGCATTTCATATATAATATGATTAATTATTGAAAGAGGAGCTGACATCAAATGCTACTTTCTAAACGAAAAAAGGCAAGGAAAATAAAATAAAATAATAAGGGTTATTATTGTACCATGCAAACGTGGCAGCCAAATATCCCAATGGTCCACTGAAATATCTTCTCACCTGAAACAATATGTTATGAACAACTAAAGCTCTCCAAAGACTTTGCCTATTGCTTGGCATATTACAAATTTACAGGTCGAGGGAGGTTAGGAAACGGTCGTTTTTCACATACCAACCTAATTCCCATTGCTTTTCCACCCTTTATTTGTTTTATGCAAAGTCGGTTTAAAGTAAGGAACTCTATAAAATCAACTAATTCATAATTGCTAATATAACTCAAAGATTAAGGCGTTTGAAAATTTAAATTTTCACATTCATATTCTTAAAACTAGAAGAAAAAAAAAATGATAACTGTTTGACTAAGTAATGAAATGAATACACATTAAATAACAAGTTTAGTCTTTTAACTTCAAGAACTGTGTGTTAGTGAACTTTCAAAAGTGTGACAAATTTGAAATTTTTAAAAAATGAATGGAATTATTATATTATAAATTTGAAGTTTATATCTATTTGAATCCTAAAATTTTCATAAAGTTTAAGGACGGAGTAAACACTAACTTCGAGAACCTATAAACCTATTGAGAAAAAACTACATCATCATGAAAACTAAATTGTACACCTACATTAACCCATGAGGGAAAAGACAATTCATCTGCAATATAAAAACTTAGAGGCAAGGATTGAAATGATATATTCATTTAATCATTCACCAAAAAGTGATCGCACAAAAGTCACAAAAAAAAACAATATAAGATAAATGGATGGACACGATTCTTCCAAACAAAACCCGTCTCCTAAACCTAAATGATATTTGCATGCTGCTTGAAATAAACAAGATTATCTCCAACAGTAACTTCGTTACTTTTGACTAAGACTGTAAATTAATTTCAAACTTGGCTATTTAGCTAAAACTCGTCATCCAATAAGACAATGAATCCAAATTTCTATTTATTAATCAGTTTCGTAACTCAAATCAAGTTATTCTAAATAGCGAAAGAAATCAAGTTGATTAGCAATTTGAAGTTACAGCCTATGCACTTTATACCTGGCGACAACTTTTCCTCCCGGAATCTTTCCAGGTTGGGTTCAGCAAGGTTTATTCCCCTGTCCTTGACATAAGAACAGTGATTAGATGGCAATCATTTTACAGCATTGCAACCAAGAAAAGCTAAGAGGAAGATTACGAAACTTCCATCTTTTAGGATAATCAGAAGTTCTTACCTATAAAATATTCCATAAAGCAATGCCCCCCATGCCTCAACAAGGATTATGGCAAGCAAATGGCAATTGGCAAATGATTGACATGCCACACTGTTTACTAATAATATATTTTAGATACTCTCTAAATGAATAAGACGGTTCATCGTCTTTCTGTCACCAATTTTTCAAAAACTCAATTTAATTTATACTCTTAGGAAAAATAAGAGCTCATACTAAAAGGTAAGGCACATGATAACAACATAGCGCTATATATATATATATATATATGGTCACTAGTAGCAGTATAACTTAGCCACTTTCAATTTGAACTACAGTACTCAATTTTTAGAGGAAAGACAACAACGCGATAGATGAGCTTTTAAATGCCTGAAATATCAATTATGTTGACTCACTAAGCATAAATTAAATCAGTAAACAAATAGACAGGCAAGGTAGCAAAAGGGAAAGATTTTCACCAATCCACGCACCACATCAGAATATTTGAGTCACCTGCACTTTCCTTCACTCTGGCCTCCCCGCCCCTTTACACAAGGCTCTTCGGCAATTTTCTTCAACCATTGTTACCCAGGTACTTATATTCAAGATCTAACTAAAGAAAATCTGATTCAACCACGAACACACTTACCATTGTCATGTCTATTTATGGTACTCCAAATGTAATGTAAAAAGAATATTACGGAGTTTTGGTAGACACGCTAAAAGCTAAGTCATTTATATTTTCTTCCGTGGAATTCATTCATTTTTATAACTAGAGAAATTGATGAACTTGATGGAGACATGTGGCGGGAGAGAAAAAGAAATAAACACTTGTGTCCTTAAGTGGATGTCGAAGAAATAAAATCAACGTCTAAATACCAAAGCGGAAGTTGATGAAGAATTTGTTAATACTAAGTTAGTATTAACAAATAAAATTATCAAATACTAAGAATTTGATATTGATAGAGAAACATAAGGTGATATTACTTCAAGAATCAAACTATAAATAAAATTATCCAGTATGGTAGTTGAGAAAATAACTGTAAATCAAAATATTGATAGAGAAAAAGTTTTTTCCACAAGATTACCATATTAAGATCCGCATGCAAATTAGACTAACAACCCATATATAAGGATCAAAGCAAATCCAGTCAAACCAAACACTAGAACAAAGATTCCGACTGCAAACAAAAATCTAAGCCAATAAACAAAATCAGTGGAATAAAAATTCACCGGAAGGGGTGTAAGTTCCAAATATTCAACGGTAAATCTTACTGATAGAGTAGACGTCACGTTCATATAGATAAGGCAACAGAAATTGCCAGCGTCAGAAAGTTTCTTGTAGTTTAAGTGTATACTGAAATATCTAAGTGGGAGTTTCTAGAAAACAACCTAGCAATGGGTTAAATGTAGGAGTGTCTTTTCAGGAAGTGACCTCTGTACTATTGTTTACTTTAGAGCAATCTTCAAGGACACACAAATCTGTTCATATTTAATTGTACACATGAGATTATGATATTGCAAGAAGATCAGTAGATATACAAGACAAACACACCTGGGAAAATTTCCAGTAAGGAGACACCTGTAACTGCCCAAGCCTACCGCAGTAGATATTGTCCTATTTGAGCTTTTCCTTCCCGACTACTCCTCCGGGTTTTAAAGCGCGTCTGCTAAGGAGAAGTTTTCACACCCTTATAAAGAATGCTTTGTTCCCTCTCCAACCGATGTGGGATTTCATAGCACTCATCATTTCAATTGCTTTTTCTGCATTTGTGATACTTCTGCCTGTCAATACGAAAATTTCTAGAATAAATAAGTCATGCAGCAAAATAAAGAAAGAAAATAAGGTAAGCTCAACAAGATCATTTAAAATTACAATCCAGGAATATCAATTAAGCACGAACTTTCTCATAATGAAGTAGACATATTCCAACTCTAAAAAATTCAGTTCAGAGAAATCTCCACAAATTAAAAACGAGATTCTTCATCGCATCAATATCACGGAGGGAAGTATCAAGAGATCTGACCTAAATCAAAAGGTGTCTATTTAAAATGGTAGGAAAATAACACAATTACCACCAATCCGCAACGACAAGATCTACTTTATGTTTATATCATATATTACAATATTGAGTAGCATTTTTATGTGTACTTCAGATCAACAATCTCAACATAAACATCCTGATATGCGTAATATTCAGTACTACTTCAGTTTGGAAAGTAAAACAAGAAACTGCAAATAATTTAAGTGTAAATGAAATCAGCGTAAGAGAGAGATCAAGCACCTTGTTCCACCGGAGAAGAGCGTCGACGAACTGATCAAACTAGTTTTGTTTGGCGGGAACTTAGGCTTTTGAAATAGAGACATCTCGGCGTATTGCAGGTAATCGTTAGCCGCCTAACGCTGGTTCTGATCGGAAATCGAACGCCGTTCGCGTACCGCAAACTGTTCGATACAAGTCCCCATAGAGAACACGCTCACCATCTTCCCGCGCTCTTCGGCCTCGCTTTAACAACCCGTTTTCCCTCGTATCTTAACGACCTGTCGTCCGATCCGATACACTGTCGACTGGGCTTTTCTGTCTTGGCCCATTTATAGCCCAATTAGTTGGCCCAATATTCAATTCCGTACAAAAACTCCATCTCGGCCCATAACGCCACAAAACCCGACCCAACATTTTTTTTTCAATTTTAAAAACCGATATAAATCTTTAAAATAAAAAATAAACGTACTCATCATTCTTATTACCCATTTTAATTTTTCTTTTTAATAAATTTCATAGCCCAATTCAGTCGATTTATGATATAATAAATTACTGGAACAACCCGACCTTTCTAACCAAGCCACCGTTAGTAAATATTGTCTGCTTTAACTAGTTACGTATTGCTGTCAGACTCCCTGTTTTAAAGCGCATCTATTAGAGAGAGGTTTCCATACTTTTATAGGAAATGTTTTGTTCCCCTCTCCAACTAATGTGAGATTTCACAATCCATTCCCTCTCGAGAACCCAATGTCCTCACTGGCACACCGCTCGGTGTCTGATTTTGATACCATTTATAACCACTCAAATAATAAGAGCAAGGAAAAATGAGTCGTTAAAAATGGAATCATATATTAGTGCCACAAAGGACAGAGCATAACCCACACTTTCTTGTAAGTCATCATGACAACCCAGCTTTTGGAACCCACAAACTCAACATTATTATTATTATTATTATTATTATTATTATTATTATTATTTTAATTACATACATAAAAAATATATATATATATAAATATATTAAGTCGTGGGCCCTCTCCACCTACAGACAGCAGCATTAAGGTGAGGAATAATAAAAGAAGATGGGCCCAATAGGGCCCACAATGTTCACCTCCTCTCCCCATTAACCTTTTGTTTATATATTTATTTATTTATGTTAAATTTTTTAACTTTCCCTTTTATTTTAAAAACACATTTAAATTTAAAAAAAAATTAAGATAATATATGAGATATTGATATATAATTTTCGTCGAAATATTAATAATTTTTTAATTTTTTTTATATAGTTTATGGGTGTTAATGCTGTTTCTCGAATTTCATAGGAATTTTTTAAATATAATACTAAAAAGTATTAATGAAACTATTAAAAGTTTAATCTAAAACGGCGGTAAAGTTTAGGAATATTATTGAAATTTTTAAAAGTTTGAGAGTATTTTTTTAAACAAAGTGCCGGTAATTTCCATGAATTTTTTCTCGAAAAAATTTGTGTAAATTTAAACGGTTGGTTTTATTGACTACATAAACAAACACCGTCTTGTGGGGGCTAGGGAGATTTTATTCTTTTCAATCCTCTTCGGGTTTGAGCTTTCTTGGCTTGTTCTTCGTTCTTTTTTAAATTATATATATTATATATATATATGTAATTATTAAAAGGGTTGAAATTGTAGTTTATTTATTTATTTTTAAATTTTGTTTGGCCATTTTCTTAAAGGTTGTTTGAGGAGGTGAGATGTGACCTTAAAAAAGGTCAACCATGGGAGTGATTACACTAATTAGGGTTTTTTAGGGGAAATTAATTAGTTCAAATAATATAGACATTATGTCTAATCATGAGATTAATTATTTAGAAGAATTACTTTATTCTATATTGTTTGAGAAAAATATAATAAAAGTGCTTTTTAATTATAGATAATGATTTCTTAAAAGGTTATTTCGGTTTAATTTAAAAATAAATAAATAAAAAATGAAAATAGAAATAAATAAATAAAAATACTTGAAAATTCTTTGTTGAGTGCTCTATGATGGTCAAAATTGTTATCATTCATTTTGGAATTTTTTTTTTTTTTTTTTTTTGAAAAAAAAGTTCTTTTAGTATTTTTAGGAATATATTTCAAATTTTAAATAGTATTTGATAAAATAATTATTTTTTTTGTAAAATATTTTTTTCCATAATTCGTAATATTACGTATTATATGTTTATTCAATAATTGAATATCACGGAAAAAGACAAAGAAACGTTTATCGTTTAATAAAAAAAGTATAAAAAAAAACAAAAGCATCTTTAAGAAATTAATACTATATTGATGTAAACCTTTGCTCGAACAGTAATTTGTCAAACTATTTAGATTTACTCAGCTTCATGTTTCGAGGTTATTCGGAATGCAACCAAAGATTTATATTGACTAAGAAAAGAGAAGATCGTGATTTCTAAACGGAAGGATAATATCTTCATTAGTACGAGATATTTTGAGTGAGACTATAAGAAAAGTCGATCATTGTGGAAATATGGTCGGGTCACTCATCCTTAGAAATTGGTATTAGGGTTATGTTTCAAACTTGAAAACGTTTATGTGCAATCTTCCAATGACGAACAACGATGACGAGCTTTAAAAAAAGTTGAAAATGGTTCTAGGTATCACGATCATGTTTGTCCAAGATGTGTTGCTCATGGTTGCATGCCGAAACCTCTTGTGTTGTATCATTTTACTGTTTTCCTTTACGACTTTCATGATGTATAGTATCTTTTGGTATTTTCTAAGTGTATGACGTTTCGACATAATCATGTCTAGCTTGGTAGACTTAAAATGCCTCAAAATGTACCATAGAAAAATGCGACTAATCGTCAATTCTTCCTACCCGAAATTATATGCTATGTAAGTAGTTGTGTTGCATTTCTCGCTTATAACCTATAACATTGCTTTCAACATTTTTTTCAATCTCGATTTCAAATTCTCTTTCAAAAATCTCTTTGCTCCCGTTTTTTAAAAACCTTTTTCTCAAATGAGACCAGAAGCTTGAGCATATGTCGTCTGGCCGTAAGCGACACGATTTCGAGTTGGCTGACTCACTTAGTGCTGAGAGTGAGTGCTGCACAATCACTTGTAAACATCCCGAGGGAGTGCGATTATGACACTAGATATGATTCATGATTAAGCTTTATCAATAGATAGTGTACACTGAAGACAAGTTAGTACGAATTTACGCAATGTACTTAGATTGGATGAACATATTCGTCATTCCACGAGAAATAGAGTACTAAAAAAGTTCACATTTCTTCTGTAAAATTCTCGTAGTTGCAGCGAAGAATAACACAATCAAATCCGAACAAACAAAACATTGATTTGAATCGTACCAGCTTTTACTAGGAGATTCCCATCAAACACTACTAGGACTCGTGATGCTCCTAAACCAACCGTTGTCGATTTTTCGCGGGAATTCAGGACATACTGATCCTAAAACTTCTGTTCATCAATGATCGATGAACTCACTAACTCACTGACATATCTTCCAATGCAAATTTACAAGTAACTGTAGTTCTTCGCTCGAGATCCTTTACTAGAATCTTGGGAGTGGCAGGGAACGACACGTGGACACGTGGAAGAGAGTGATTTTTTTAATGGGAATCTAATTGATTGTCCCCATGAAGACCGAATATTATTCTCAAATTGATGAATAATTTTGGATTAAAAAAAATAAGAACCAAATTTGAGTTCAGGTAATTTTTCAGTACACTCAGTCTGTTTATTCTCTCAACCCCTCGAAACTACCACTTCCACAGCAGACAAACTACCGCATTCATCCACTTTTTACCATTTTTCATTCCAATAAAATTTCATTTTTTTATATAAGTTTATTTTTTTAAAAAATATTAATTTAAAAGTCGGTACAGTTGATGTGATATCTGACACCGGTAGTAAAGGGAAACAAAGTATTCCTTATAAGAGTGTGAAAACTTCTCTTTAGTAGAAAATAACAGGCCAAATCCGAGTCCTTACATTCCATTTAGGATTAGGAATAGGCGTACGAACCTGTTTTTTACATATCTCTCGTTATTTGGGACCCTGTTCATCTCTGCTTCTATTGAATCGAGAAATAGGTTTGATTGTCCATCTTTTTGATATAATAGCAAGGCATCCTCCGAATAATTCAAATCGAAGCAATTGGATGTCTGACCCGGACCTATATGACAACAATATCTACTAGCGGTGGACTTACGTTGTTAAAGTTTAGTTCATTAAAAAATTTCTAAAATAATTATAAACATATAAATATTCCGAAAAAATATATATTAATCATTATATTTACCCTTTTAAAGGGTTTCAATTTTAGTATATGTCGATATTTCGTCAAATTTCTACGATGTCGATGTCCAATTCATATACATATCAAAATATCAATAGAACTATCGAACTATCAATGTCAAGCTTAACCAAGTTCGTGGTGTAAGAGTCATGCACGTAGGAATGTCGAGCACTACATAAATAGGTTATTTGTTGTTAAGAGAAAGTGATATGATCAGCAGCAACGAATGTTTTGTATCTATGATGAACGATTTCTCCACGCGCTCAAACCCTGAAAGACTTGCTACTCCCCTGTCCGAATCTCGCGAGTGACTAAGGGCGATTTTTGACTCATTCCACGCTTATTATTAGAGAAAGGGACGAGCTCTTCGATAGGGACAACCACGAAAGTGGATTTCTCATGACACTCCCAATAAATCATTTTTTTGCTATACGAGTTTGCTTCTTTCTCCATAAAGGCTTGACCATAGCACTAAACATCCGTTTCACAAGCACTAAGTTTAGGTCAGTTCTTCACTCCGGGATAAATCATCAGAATTCTACGAAAGAGTCTCGGTTACTGAGTCTACTTGACTTTTTTTTCTTTATGTTGCTCCGGTTGGAAAGACCAATGATTCGTTCTAGTCTAAGGTATACTGAGGAGAGTTTCCTACGAGCTATAACAAACCGTTGTAAATTAGGGTTTCGGTTAATTATTTAAAAATTAGACCACTAAATATTAAAAAATAAGGGGAAAATCAAACTTTAAAAAGCATTAATAAAAAGTAAAGGGGGATGAAAAGAGGTTTTGTGGTTTTGTATGATTTGTGTGTGGGATTTAATTTAATTTAATTTAATTTAATTTAGTGGGTTTTAATAAATTAAATAAATAAATTAATTAATTAATTAAACTGCAAAAATATTCCCTTCTTTACCAAAGCCCAATAAAGCTCCCAAATAAGGGATTTTATCTATACAAGATACAGTCACAAACAGCCTTTTACTATCATCAATTAAAATAATAATTATAAAATTTAAAATTATATTCTTCCCAAGCTTCCTTTTTAAAGGCCAAAAAATGGAAGCTTTGGTGAATCCCAACAATTATGCATATTCTCTACGCCCATCACATTTGCAGAGCTTAGCTGCCATTCCACATGCTAGATGGAGCTCTTCGGTTTTGAAAATGCTCGATCTGACCATAGTTCAATGGGTTAAGACATATGTAAATACTACTGTAACTGCTCAAATCCCCCGCCAGTAGACATTGTTCGTTTTGGCCTGTTATATATTGCCGTTAGTCTCATGGTTTTAAAACGTGTCTGTTAGGGAGAGGTGTCCTCACCTTTATAATGAATGTTTTGTTCTACTCTCCAACTGATGTGGGATCTCACAACTACTATATATGTTAAATTACTATCTCATAGTGGTAGATAACATTCGAGTTTATGAGTTTGATATGTACATTTAACTAATATAAAACTACCAACCTCATTATCCCGACTCCCGTCACATCTAACCATACAAAACCCATCAACTAGAAATCGTTCTAACTCTGACATATCCAACAGTGAAAAATTATTTGTTCTCATGAGAGCTAGGCTAGAAAACCCATCAACTAGAAATCGTTCTAACCCTGATACATCCAACAGTGAAAAATTATTCGTTCTCATGAGAGCTAGGCTAGAAAACCCATCATCTAGAAATCGTTCTAACCCTAATACATCTAACAACGAAAAATTATCCGTTCTCGTGAGAGCTAGGCTAGAAAACCCATCAACCAGAAACCATTCTAACCCTGATACATCGAACAATGAAAGATTATCCATTCTCGGGAGAGCTAGACTAGAAAACCCATTAACCAGAAACCATTCTAACCCTGACACATCTAACATTGAAAAATTATCCGTTCTCGTGAGAGCTAGGCTAGAAAACTCATCAACCAGAAATCATTCTAACCCTGACACATCCAACAGTAAAAAATTATTCATTCTCGTGATAGCTAGGCTAGAAAACCCATCAACCAGAAACCATTCTAACCCTGATACATCGAACAGTGAAAGATTATCCATTCTCGGGAGAGCTAGGCTAGAAAACCCATTAACCAGAAACCATTCTAACCCTGACACATCTAACATTGAAAAATTATCTGTTCTCGTGAGAGCTAGGCTAGAAAACCCATCAACTAGAAACCATTCTAACCCTGATACATCCAACAGTGAAAAATCATCCATTCTCATGAAAGCTAGGCTAGAAAACCCATCAGCCAAAAACCATTCTAACCCCAATACATCCAACAGTAAAAAATTATCCGTTCTCGAGCTAGGTTATACTAGTACTACTCTAGAACCTCGATGTTCTCTTTTCCATAGAAACAAGAGAGAGAAGGCAACAAAAAGCTTCCACTCCATCCATTTCCTCTCCTAATACTCTCTCTCTCTCCTCTCTCCTCTCTCTTTGTGTTCATTAAGAGAGAGTGAAGAAAGAGATGATTATCATCATAGCACCAAAGGCCTTGGATTTTTCTCCAACCTTTCAAAGAAAACACCCAACAAAAATCATCATCATCATGATCCCCTCCTCCTCCTCCTCCTCCTCCATCATTACACCCACACCTCCATTCCCCTTCCTTCTCTTTCTCTCTCCACACCCACCCAAAACCCCCACCACCATGAACGGCTGTTCTTCCACCACCATGAAAGGATCTCAACCAATCCTCTCATAAACTCAAAGCTTGCTCTTTTGGGGAATCAAGCATCTTGGTCCGATTTGATCCTTCATTCATTTGATAGCGATCAATCTTCAAATCTCTCAACTTTGTTCCATATAGTTGTTAAAGCTTCCTCTTTTTCTGCTAAAACTCATCAATCCCACATGGGTTTGTGTTTTTTATGATCAAACTTAAAGAATTACACAATTTCTTCATGTTTCCCATCTGGGTTTTCAAAAGAATCCCACAATTTCTTCTCTTTCTTCTCTACTTTGTTCATCTTCACATGTAATCTTCTTGTTTTTGTTCGACCAAGACCTAGCAAGAAGGCTAGGGTTTGCAATTATGTGGGTATGTTCTCATGATTATCAGCTTTCAATTATTTACTCTCTTCTCATGTCAATAAATCATGTATGTCTTCTTGCATGCATACATAACATACATGCTCCACTCGACCAAATCGTCGATTCAATCTCAAGATCGAGAGTTTTTTCGATACCATGTTAAATAACCGCTCGAACTCGACATCTTAGCTAATGGGTTATTGTTAAATCTAATTTTTATCGATTCAATCGTGTTTGATCTTCAAAGTTTCGTTTCTGGTTCGATATCATGTAAAATCTTAATTCAAGTTGATGGGTCGTAGTAAATCTAGTAATCGACTAATCGAGCACATAAATCGAGATTTGAGTTCGTCGATCCGAATAGAAAGTTAACAACTTTAGTAGTTGACTACTATTACTATTTTTTTTTCTTTTTTTTCAAAATCAAAAGGAAAAGGGACAAATTTTCTCGAGGGTTTCTGTTTGTTTCCTGGGAAAGTAGTTTAATGATGGGAGCTAGGAAAAAAATGTGATTTTTTTAGTGTGTTTTTTTACTGTACTTTTTGGCTTTGAAAGACAGTAAAAAAAAATGCTTCAAAGTGACAAGCAGATAAGTCGTCTCCTTGATTTTCTCGGTATATTCGGTTAATGACAAAAGTTAAAAACTTTTTCCTTTGAATTTTACTGATAAAGCTGTCTTCTTTCTTCTTTGTTCTTGCTGAGAAACCCATATGAATTTATTTACTGTTTTTCTTTTTTACTTTTTGTGTGAATCAATTTAAACCCTCAATTAATTTGATTCATGTGTGTTCAGAAATATTAGCATATGTGGAGTAATTTTTTTTTTTTTTTTACTTTGAGATGATAATTGATGTATTATCCAATTTATTGATTAAATATAGATTTTTGAAAAAATATATTTGAGCATAGAAACGAAATAATTCAAACGTATTTAGTCGATGAGACGTTAATTATTGTTCTACAGGTCGATTGTTTAATTTTCATCTCACAATTATTGAACTAAAAAAAATTAATAATATTAATCTCATGTGAATTTTATTTTTAAAAATATCATTTCCTAATTTTATAATTTTTAAATAAAAAATACCAACTTAAATATAATAATAAGACCGGAAAATTTGTTGAATAGAAAATATTAATTTAAATATAGCAGAATTAATGGATTCTTAAAATTCAAATAATAATAATAATGAAAAATAGTGGCGGGCCTTCTTGGCCCATTCTTGGCACGTTTGATACGTGGGCCTAAAGGCCGACCAAAATACGAAAGTGGGCTTTCATTAGGCCCATTTACTTATATGGGTGGTTAGTTGGGCCTCAAAATGTTTCAACCCAACCCGGAAAAATTTATGTATTAAAAAAATGTTAAAAATACTAATAATTTGAATTTTCTCACAATATTTCCATGGGTAAAGTTTTAATGTCCGTCCGAATTTTAAAATAAAATAGGAATAAATGGTAAAATTAAATTAATTAGCCTTGTCCCAATTCTGTCCTTTAATCTATCATTTTAAATTATAATTTTTTTAATCTTATAATTAATTAGCCTTCCATGCCCCTGTAATGGGGCTCGTGTCACTCTCAAATCGATGTGGGATCTCACAATCCATTCCCTTTAAGGCCTAGCATCTTCGATGGCACACAGATCATGTCCACTCCCTTCGAGACTTAGGGGGTCCTCGTTGGCACTTGCTCGGTGTCCACCCCCTTTCGAGGCTCAACATTCTCGCCGGCACATCGCTAAGTGTCTGGCTCTGATACCATTTGTAACGACTGAAGTCCACCGCTAGCAAATATTGTCGGTTTTAGCCCGTTACATTATCACCGTCAACCTCACGAGGTTTTTAAGACGGGTAGAAAAACTAAAATGAATTTATTTGGGTTATCTTTTTTTTCTAGAAAGAAAAAAATCTCAAAGTCAAGAACTCCGTCTCAGTCCCAATCGGACCCAGTCTTCATTCCAGCCTCGGAAAAACAAAGAAAGGAAATCCTTCTCTCTCCGCGCAAATATTTGCCATAAATCAAACTTCCCAGCAGCAATTCCCAACCTCTCAAATTTCTGGATTTTTTTTTCTCTGTTTTTTGCCTCAGAGATGGTCGGCCATGGCAATCACAGGTTGAAATTCTCCATCTTCCATCACCGATCTTCTTCAACCTCCAAACCCGACCGCCCCATTCACTACCCTTCAGAGTACCTCTGTGGAATTTCCAGGTCATTAATGGCGGACCCAGTCGTCGTCTCCTCCGGCCAGACCTACGAGCGCCTCTCCGTTCGCGTTTGTCAAGATTTCGGATTTTCCCCGACGGATGACGATGGCTCAACGGCGGATTTCTCCTCTGTTATCACCAACAGAAACATGAAACTCACCATTCTTAAATGGTGCGATAGCAACGGAATCGAACATCCACAGCCGCCGGATTACACCTCGATTGAGTTAATCGTTCGTCAGTTAATGGAGAAGCAAAGGCAAAATAATCGATTCCTGGCTTCTGATACCGAGTTGTTAAGAGGCGTCGCCGATAAACGCCCGGGAGTTGCGGTTCATGCGGCGACGGAGGTTGGCCTCCGAGTCAATCGATTTCAACTAAACTCGCCGCCGCAGAAGGAGGAGATCGTACGTGAAAGTACTGTTTTGCCCTTCAAAACGCAACCTTCTTGTTATGCTCCTCCGCCGCAGACGGAGGAGATCCTACGTGAAAGCTTTGACAGAGAAGGGAATTCAGAGGAGGAAGCTCAAATCATCTCGAAATTCAGAAGCGATAAGGAATTCGAGCAAGAAGAAGGAGTAATTTCCCTAAGAAATTTAACGAAATCGAATGAATCAATTAGGGTTTCCTTATGCACGAAGGAATTGCTCGCCGCCTTACTTCCTCTGGTTTCATCTCGATCTATGAACATCCAAACCAACGCCGTAGCTTCCGTCGTGAATCTCTCAATTGAGAAATCGAACAAAATGAAGATCGTACGGTCCGGATTCGTTCTGCCATTAATCGATGTTTTAGATCGCGGATCCGCCAAATCGCAAGAACACGCCGCCGGTTCTCTGTTCAGTTTATCCTTAGACGACGAGAATAAAATGGCGATTGGAATCCTCGGCGGATTACCGGTGTTGATGAACGCGCTCCGATCTGAGAACGAGAGGACGAGGAACGATTCAGCGCTTTGTTTATACCATTTGACATTGAATCCAAGCAACCGAGTAAAATTAGTGAAAATCGGCGCCGTTGGAATTCTGCTATCGTTGACGAGAATGGAAGGCTTTGCGAGTCGAATATTGCTGATTCTGTGCAATATCGCCGCCTGTGTCGACGGAAGATCGGCGATGTTGGATGCGAATGCGGTGGATTGTTTGGTCGGGATGTTGAAGGAGAAGGAAATGGATTCCGAGTCGACTCGGGAGAATTGTGTGGTGGCGCTTCACGCGTTGAGTCAAGGCGGATTCCGATTCAGAGGATTGGCGACGGCGGCCGGCGCGGTGGAAGCTTTGAGAGAGGTTGAAGAAAGGGGAAGTGAAAGGGCGAGGGAGAAGGCTAAGAGTATCTTGCAGATGATGAGAACTGGCGGGAATGGTTCGGTTGAGATGGAAGGGGTTGATTCTGGTGGAGTCAGATGGACCGGCCGGGTTGGTGTTGGCTTGAACCGGTACTCTACAAATACCACTAAGTTTTGATTTTTTGTTTGTGGAAAGTTAATTTTATTTGTAGGGTGTAGTTGTTATATAGTTACTTATTTATGTCGAGAAATTTCGGAGATTCGAATCAAGCCTAACTTATTTCTATTCCTATAATTGTGGGCAACTTTTGGTTTTGGCTGGTATCGCGAGATCTCATATAAGTTGGAGCGCGAAATGAAGGGGTAATGTGAGATTTCACTTAGTTTGAAGAGCGAAATGAAGGGGTAATGTGAGATTTCACTTAGTTTGAAGAGCGAAATGAAGGGGTAATGTGAGATTTCACCTCGTTTGAAGAGGAAAACGAAGGGGGAATGTGAGATTTCACCTCGTTTGAAGAAGAAAACGAAGGGGTAATGTGAGATTTCACTTCGTTTGAAGAGAGAAAAACGAAGGGGGAATGTGAGATTTCACCTCGTTTGAAGAGGAAAACGAAGGGGGAATGTGAGATTTCACCTCGTTTGAAGAGGAAAACGAAGGGGGAATGTGAGATTTCACCTCGTTTGAAGAGGAAAACGAAGGGGGAATGTGAGATTTCACCTCGTTTGAAGAGGAAAACGAAGGGGGAATGTGAGATTTCACCTCGTTTGAAGAGTAAAAACGAAGGGGTAATGTGAGATTTCACCTCGTTTGAAGAGGAAAACGAAGGGGGAATGTGAGATTTCACCTCGTTTGAAGAAGAAAACGAAGGGGTAATGTGAGATTTCACCACGTTTGAAGAGGAAAACGAAGGGGTAATGTGAGATTTCACCACGTTTGAAGAGGAAAACGAAGGGGTAATGTGAGATTTCACCACGTTTGAAGAGGAAAACGAAGAATGTGGAAAACTCTCCCTAGCCTGTTTTAAAACATTGGAGAGGGGAACTTAAAACATTGGAGAGGGGAACGAATGGTGTGGAAACGTCTCTCTAGTGTGTTTTAAAACATTGAAGAGAAGGACCAAATAATACAATATCTGGTAGCGGTGAACTTTAACTATTGTAGACACGATGAGTCATTCTTCTATTTAAAGTTGGAGATTCATACCGATGAACTCAAATAATCACACATGAAATAATTAACATTATTAAATGCTTATAAAAGAGAGAGAAAGATCCATGATTCTAAATGTAAATACAATCATTTAAAAAGGTATAGAAAATAATTAGAAAATAAAAATCAAACGAGAAGGTTCGGTGAGTAGTTGACTAAAACATGGTGGCAACCAACGATTGGACTCCATGTGTGACAGCAGGAATGGGAACAGACAAAATAAGATTCTAACTATTTCAGTCAACTTTAACGTACAAAATCCGAAGACATTTTATTATTTATTATCAATTTCCACGTCATCATTAATCATGTCCTAAAATAATTATAAAAGAAACCAAATTTTACTTTGAGTGCATTTCGATTAAAAAAAAAAAGTGAAATTACCGAGCATATACCCAATTCAATTTTTTTAGATCGATTCATGGTTGACCTGACGAAATTTTAAAAAAAATGTTCAACCCAACCCAAACCAAAAAAAATATAATCGAAGGATTGTTCCGAGCTTCAAATTTTTTTTAAGAACATATTTTACTAAAAATATAATATATTTTACATTCTTCTAAAGAATATATTAGAATAATGTAGTTGACTTTGACTTCCTCGTTCAGCCACGTGGAAATTTTTAATATTTTTTTTAATTAAAATCATAACAAAATTTAAAATTAGCGTAAAGAAAAAGAAAAGGTCAAAGTCAAAGTCAAAGTCGTTGCCATTTTAGCTAATTGGGCTGAAATATTTAGTTCTCGAGTTTATTTGGGCCATTCGAGAAACCCAATTGAAAAAGCCCAAAAAGGGCTTCATAGTCCGTATGATCAGAGAACGAATCGGCTACACTCGGCGTGATGAAGAAGACGACCTGTAAAAAGAGGCGTCTTCAAAAACCAGAGCCAGATGGCGATTCTCACTCGAATGGACCTCGAGCAAAATTAATCAGAACTGTTAATGGCTTCAATTGCTCAACCAGTGATCCGTATCCGGCTTATTCTTCGCCCACTTCAGACGAATGTTTGTCCGTTCGAGACGATCTGTTGAATCTCCATGGTTTTCCCCGAGAGTTTGTGAAATATCGGAAGGAGAGAGAGAGGTTGAGCGAGTGCTGCTCCGTTGTGGACGGCAGCGGTGGTGAGTTAACGGAAAATGTGAAATCGGAGAGCGTTCTGGACGGGTTAGTGAAGACAGTGCTATCGCAAAACACTACGGAGGCTAATTCTGAGAAGGCTTTTGCTTCTCTCAAGTCTGCATTTGCTACCTGGGAAGATGTGAGTCTTCTTCGTTTTTTTTTTAATGGCTTAATTTGCTTATTATTGGATTGTACTGTCGATTTCTTTTTGCAATGAAGGATTTAGGAAATGAAACTGATTCTCATAGTTATTGTTCAGTGAAGTATTTGTTACTCAATACTTGAGATGTATTGCTTGATATCTGCTAATTCATCTGTATTGTCAATGCTACCTTTTGAAAAGTTTGAATATCATTTTCGAGATGAACAACTGATTGAAATGAAGGTTATCATGTTGCTGGACCATAAGTTTTATTAGTTTTGTTTGTGTTATCAGTTATGATTCTAATGAAAGACCTCAAATCTTTTCTGTTTTCTGATCATATCAAACTAAACTTTCATAGTATATCTTGCTTACAGTTTAAGGGAAAAATTGATATCTCCTATGGACTATGTGATTGATTATTGGAGGTCTATTGGTTTTCCTGAAACCTTGGAGGTTTTGATTTGATGAACTCAAATTTTGCTGTAGGTTCTTTCAGCTGAATCCAAATGCATAGAGGATGCCATAAGATGTGGAGGATTAGCACCCACAAAAGCCTCTTGCATTAAAAACATATTGAGTTCTTTGTCAAAGAGAAGAGACAAATTATGCCTGGAGTACTTGCACAATTTATCCATCGATGAAGTAAAGGCTGAACTGTCCACCTTCAAAGGAATTGGTCCCAAAACGGTATTGTTTGAACAAACAAGCCTTCATAGCCTAATTTTAGTTTCATTTCTAACTTAACTGTATCTATTGGGATCCTAGTTTAAGGCTTCTACTGAAGAGTCTTTATTCTAATCACATCTGTTGCGGCTATCTCTGGCTTGTTTAAGGCTTCTACTGAAGAGTCTTTATTCTAATCACAGCTGTTGCGGCTATCTCTGGCTTGTTTAAGGCATCATAGTTTATAGACCAGGTTGCATCGGTTTGGATCTTGATTGATTAGTGTTACGGATGAATTGAATCATGCTATCGTTGACTTGTTTAAGGCATCATAGTTTATAAACCAGGTCGCGTCGGTTTGGATCTTGATTGCTTAGTGTTACGGATGAATTGAATCATGCTATCTCTGGCTTGTTTAAAGCATCATAGTTTATAAACCAGGTCGCGTCGGTTTGCATCTTGATTGCTTAGTGTTATGGATGGTTTGCATCTTGCTTGCTTAGTGTTATGGATGGTTTGCATCTTGCTTGCTTAGTGTTACGGATGAATTGAATCATGCTATCTCTGGCTTGTTTAAGGCATCATAGTTTATAAACCAGGTCGCGTCGGTTTGCATCTTGATTGCTTAGTGTTACCGATGAATTGAATCGATCGTACAAGTTATATTTGACAGGTAGCCTGTGTATTGATGTTCAATCTTCAGAAAGACGACTTTCCAGTAGACACCCATGTGAGTAACATATAATTGAGTTCTGATTTCTGATGAGTTAGTGATCCTTTTTCTTTAATACCATTGAAAGATTTTGAATCTTCAACATGTTTGCAGGTCTTCGAGATTGCGAAATTCATCGGTTGGATCCCGGATGAGGCGGACAGGAACAAAACATATCTTCATCTCAACCAAAGGATCCCAAATCATCTCAAATTTGATCTCAACTGTCTTCTTTACACTCATGGCAAGCTCTGTTCGAAATGTTCGAAGAGAACAGGCGGCCGACAGCGAAAGGTATCCGAAAATCAGTCTTGCCCCTTGTTGAAGTACTCCAAGAACCTTTAAATTTGTAATGTAAATGTTTTCACAAGAGTGTTTATATATGAAAAGCTTCTAATCCTTTTACAATGTCTGCATTTTGGGATGCTTTTTCTGCAAGTAAACTTGTTCTTTGAGTATGTTGGGTAAATGTTTTCACTTTTGATCATAATAACCATATGCAACGGATATTTAGTCAAATTTTTGGTCCGAATGCCTTTTTGCTGAAATCGGGTTAACTACATTTTTGTAATAGGTGAATTCGTGAATGCATACGAGGCCGGGAAAGAAAGGATCATGGTCATTTTTACCTTCTTTTATAAAAGAGTGAACCTTATTCGAAGGAAGAAAACCTCGGAAAACCTCAAATCGAGGCAGTTTTTGGAGAGCTTATATCTTATGGTACTACCTTCCACGTCTACTTGCATAAAATTGATACTATAGGAGAATAGTTAACGAGAAATCTCTTAAGGAATTTATACTATACCAGTTACAATTGATCACGATTCCAAACGAAAGCAAACAAAAGACCAATTTCCTAAAAGACCAATTTCCGAACGAAAAATAAAAAGTAAAAATAATAAATAATAAATAAAAAGTTAAATATATATATATATATATTTTTTTTCTGCCCTTCTTAGAGAAACAACATTAATTTCCTTCATTCTTCTTTTTTTTTTTTTTTTTTTTTTTTGTTAAAAAAAAAGAAAAAAAGAAAAGAAAAAAAGAAAATCCAAATATCTAAGTCTTATGTCTTAATAGAATTAAACAGATCACACCTTCGCCGAACTTCCCCTTTCCTTCCCGTCTTAACGCCGTGAACACTGAGTTTCTCCATAGCGTGAGCGAAGTCGTTAAAAAACGCCGTCTGGTTCACGGCGTACATATCCACAAACGGCTTGGTCCTCGGATCCTTACCTAGCGCATTGTCAGTGGCTAATAAGCCAAGTCCACGTGGCAGGTTCTGAAAGTACATGTTGTCGAATTTGCCAGGTGTCATTACGTCGTTGAATGCTGACATGTCGGAGTCCTTGTGTAAATTACCGCACATGACCTTGAGTTTCTCGGCGAGTTTTGGGTAAATGTCTGGGTCAGTGGGTGTGGTGGCGCTGAAGTTGAAGAGGCGGTCGGCAAACTCCTTGCAGTGGGAGAATCCGATGGTGTGGCCGCCGGACAGTGCCACCAATTCTTGGGTCGTGAACCCTTTTCCGGCGAAGAAATCAATGAGTTGGTCCACAGAATCGGACACTAACGGGAGGTTCCCTTCCACATTCCCTAATTTTGATATCATCCCATCTTTTCTCCCCAATCGAACATTGTAGAATGGACCTCCAACCATCACCACCAAATCCCGAGTCGCCTGAAATCAAAAATCAAATCAACCGACTCGTCGAACACTCACGTTAGCTAAGTAAGTAGAAGATCATGAGTATATAAATAAAAAGCTTACCTGAGCTAAGATATCAGAACAAGAGACAATGCCAGGGCAGGAGAGTTCAAGGTTGGTTTTGGCATGGACGATGACATCAAAGGCGTCCCCAGAGAGGGAATGGTTGATTTCGGCCTCACGTTCGGCTTTGTCGGAGGAATTGGAGGAAATGAGGACGGAGGCATCACAACCATCGACCATGCAGTCGTGGAAGAAGAGTCGTAGGGTTCCTGCAGCGGTAACTGGACTCGTGATTTGTTTATTGGTCACGGTTTCGCGGATGATCTTCTCGAAGTTGGGACATGTTTTTTGGTAATAACCGAGGGTGAGTTTCGAGTGGACGGGGACGGAGACGGAGAGGAAAAGGATAAAAAGAAAAGGGAAAGGCATGGTTGAGGTGAAAAGGAAGAGGAAGAAGAGAAGTTATTGCTTCCTCCTTATCTATGGGGAAGCCTCTTCCAATGAAGGGCAATGAAGAATAATAAGAAGAAGAAGGAAGCAATAAGCTAAAGAAAAACAACCAAATTTGGATCAAAATTAATGAATGAGAGAAAAAATGGGATCCATAAAATGGTTTTCGGTTGGATAGGAGAAGTTCTTGGAGGTTCTGTTATGATCAAACCCTTTCTTGAATTTCCACATTTTTTAAAAATTTATTTTTTATTTTTTATTTTTTTCATTGTATCATCTTGCATTACATGTAATCTTTTTATCTAACTACAACTATAATACTCGTATGTCTTTCAAGAATATCTCATTTATTTGGATTTGATTATTTAAACTCGTAAAAAATGGATGGCTTGGATCGTGCTGATGAGTCCCTCCACATCTACTAAGTTGTAGGACGTGCGTATGTGGGGTTGGGCTGGGTTAGACGCTTAGAGGATTTGACCGCACCAACTCTAATTGTCCAAACCTATTATTGTCCGTTTTGGCCTCTTACGTGACACTGTTTTAAAACGCGTCTACTAGGGAGGGGTTTTCACACCCTTATAAGAAATGGCTCGTTCCTCTCTCCTTGGGGGCCCAATCACCCTTATAAGGAATACTTCGTTCCCCTCTCCAATTAATATGGGATCTCACAATCTACTCTCCTTGGGATCCCAACGTCCTCGCTAGCACACCACCCCGTGTCTAGCTCTGTACCATTTGTAACGGCCTAAGCCCACAGCTAGCAAATATCATCTGCTTTGGCCTGTTACGTATCGCCGTTAGTCTCACGGTTTTAAAACAAGTCTACTAGGGAGAGACTTTCACACTCTTAAAAGGAATGTTTCGTTCCACTCTTCAACCGGTGTGAGATCTCACACTAACCAAGCCTAGACTTAGTTTGTTGGTAGGCTGGTCTACTAGATTGTGTGAGCTAGGTTTGGATTGTTAGATCTCACGAATCATCAACTGAAACTATTACATAACACGAAACGTTTGAATCAATAATATGTTCAGAATTCAATTCCCAAGTAAAAACACAAGTGTGTGGTTTTGCAAATTATTTTCAGCAACTTTATTGTCGTGGGAGCATCACCTGAAGCTAAATATCAGCTCGCTTTTAAACTCATTCGAAATTTTTAGTAGGTGATCTGAACAACTTGAATAGAGTTCATAATCCAACCTAACTTTCTGTTTTTTGATTGAATTGTCGAAAAATGTTATTGATTCACGTAACATTAACAACTAAAATCTCAAACATTTATAAGTCACTATACATCACTAACATCGGTTACAAACGTTAAATTTTTTAATCTTTTAAAAATAGAGTATGGTAGGATTTAGGTTTGGGTAGTTTAGAGTGCAAGACTCTTTTTGAGTCAGTGAGATTGATCCGATAAAAAAAATGCTCACGAAACCGACATAAATTACGATCAACTCGAGAACGCCATTTGGTTGGGATTATTATGAGTAGTGACATGCATGGCGAAATGTGTATCCAAAAAGACAAAAATGTCCCCACACGACAGGCTTTCCAGCTCGCCCACTCTGCCACTCTCCTGCAATTTACCCAACAAACCATGTCCTGTTTTGGAAATTCACAACACCACAAGAGTCCATTATATGAACAGCTCAAGAAGATGTTGAAGGAAGTGTCCTCTTAACGCTTAGGAAAGCCCCCATGGCTGCTCGTTTCCTTCTTCTTCTTGGAGTTCTCGCCTTCCTCTGCCTTTCACCGGCAAGCTTTCTTCATGGTGCGGCGGTGGGCTTTGATGGAAACCCCGGAGGAGGAGGAGGAGGAGAAGGGATGGTGAGAAGGCTAAACCCGAGGCTGATGCCGAAAATAGGTAAGAAACGAATAGTAGTGTTCAAAAACTCGATTACCTGAAAAACCTGATCAACCTGATCAACCCAGCTCAATCCGTACGATTTGAATTGGGCTATAAACTTATTCGAGTTGGGTTAGGTTTAAATCATAGTGGTGTTCAAAAACTTGATTACTTGAAAAACCTGATCAACCCAACTCAACATGTATGGTATGAATTGGGTTATAAAATTATTCGAGTTGGGTTAGGTTTAAATCATAGTGGTGTTCAAAAACTCGATTACCTAAAAAACCTGATCAACCCAGCTCAACCCTTACGGTTTGAATTGAGTTATAAACTTATTCGAGTTGAGTTTGGTTTAAATTACAGTGGTGTTCAAAAACCCGTTTACCCAAAAAAAACCTGATCAACCCAGCTCAATCCGTACGGTATGAGTTGGGTTAGGTTTAAATCGTAGTGGTGTTCAAAAACCCGATTACTCGAAAAATCTAATCAACCCAACTCAACCCGTACAGTTTGAATTGGATTATAAACTTATTCGAGTTGAGTTAGGTTTAAATCACAGTAGTGTTAAAAAATTCGATTACCCAAAAAACATGATCAATCCAACTCAACTCGTACTGTTTTAATTAGGTTATAAACTTATGTGAGTTGAGTTAGGTTCGAATTATTAATTCTTAAATTTATTCATTTTTTTTTTAAAATTTACTTATAATTGAGTGGTAAATTTTAATAAATATTTTAGGACTAATTTTTATTTTTATTAAAAAAAATTAAATTAATAGATCCAACCATTTAAATCAATTTAATCTAAAAATTTGATGATTAAATTTCATTTGGTTTGGTTCATTATTTAATAAGAATTGTCTGTAGACTGTGGATGGGAGTGTAAGCGGCGGTGTGGGGCGCATTCGAGGCCGAACCGGTGCTTGAGGGTGTGCGGGACGTGCTGCTTGCGCTGCAACTGCGTGCCGCCGGGGACTTCAGGTAACCGTGAGATGTGCGGCACTTGCTACACCGGCATGACCACGCATGGCAACAAGACCAAGTGCCCGTAATTTCCCACCCCCTTTTGGTTTATTTTAATGGTATAATAAAAGTAATTAGATGAAACTACAAGTTCTTAAATGCAATTTTAATATAGTTTAGGGACTAAATCGATAATTTAATTTAATTTAATTTAATTTAATTTTAAATTTTAAATTTTAAATTTTTTTATGCTTGACTATATTTACGGTCAAACTTCCAGCTCTGAGTTAAAAAAAAGAACCAATAATTTTCTTTTATTGAATTTGACATATCGTTTGGTAGGGTTCGGTACCATATCAGCTCAATACTCGAACAAAACCCAAGTCCGATTGACATCAACCACTTGACCTAACGATTCGATACCCATCTACAAAGCTTCGGACCAGAATAAAATTACAATGAAATTAAACATTTCTAAATTTTTCATTCACAATCCTTCTCGTGACGTGAAATGAAATATTAATCGAACTGAAGAAACCAAATCTTAGAAAGACGTCATCTCCTAAAAAGTGGGCCGTGAAGTTCTTTCTTTGAAAGCAAGCGAAAGGCAAGTGGGAATTCGATCGTAATCATTTTGGGGAATGGTTGTCAAAGATTGAATAATTATTTTATTTCTTGATGCAGAAGTTCTTCGTACCCTCGAGTGATTTATGTATTTATTTTAATTATTAAATAAATTATGTGACTTTTATTTTTTTGGTAAATAAATATGGTCAAATATTTTGTACCAATTGATTCATATAGGCTATAATATGACTATTTCTAGGTATATATTATTTGATCTACTCTATATGGACTTTAGGCATTTCTTTTTATAATATGATTGAAATATCTTTTGCAAATTTATCATTTTAAATTCTTTGACCCATCAATTCTAAATAATTCCCATTTAAATCATTATTAAATAAAATTATCTCTCAAAAGTGAACAAAAATAATTAACTCTGACTATTTCTCGGAGTGTTTAAACACCTCATCAACTCAACCCAATTCGCATGATTAACTCTGACTATTTTTCAAGGTGTTTAAAAACCCGATCAACTCAACCTAGTTCATATGATTTTGGATTGAATTTAAATAAATAAAATTTTAAAAAATACATTTTTGCTTATAATACAATAATATATACATATTATAATTATTAATTTTTTTAAAAAAATAATTTTTAACTATTTAGAATGTAATTTTTAAAAAAAATATATATTCAAATTGAAAATCTTAATTAAATGTTTGAAAATGTTGAATAAACTATCAGAACAATCCGAACCAACCCAACCCAAAAAAAATTTAAAGGCTGAACAATGGAATTTCGTGAAAAAAAGTCCCAACCCACAAACAACCCTTACCTCATATAACTTTGCATACTTCAAATCTAAGATAGACTAGATTTACTTTTACAAAAAAATAATTTTTTTTTTTTTTTTTGAGATCTCATGTTAGACAGAGGGAGATTGAAACATTTTTTACAATAGTATAGAAATCTCTCCTTAAAATGCGCATTTTAAAACTGAGGTTGACGATAATACGTAATGGGTTAAAGTAGACAATATCTAGTAACAGTGGATTTGGACTGTTACACTTATTTACTTTTAACAGTGAAGAATTTTAGCTATCTCGTGTCTTTAAAATTTGATTCAGATGTTTATCATACACGATCGAATTGATACAAGTTTAGAAATTAGCGACTATGATTTAAAATTTGATTCAAAGTAAAACGAGATGATGATGATGAAAAAGATGGGAAGGGGAAAGATGTTGGTTTGTGTTTGAGAATGCATAGTGATTGGCACTCATGGGGCATGTTGGAGCATGCTGCGTGGCCGTGCATGGCACAGAAAGACAAGCAAAAAGAGCACGCACTCTCCCTTTTCTTGCACTCTCAATGGCTATCAATTCCATTTTTTGGGTCAAAATCCCATACCCCTTTGCCTATACATTGTTTCCTTTGCTTGAACTATCTCAAGCATCCTATGCCCCACTTCATTCCCTTTCACTTTCTCTCTCACTTTTCCTTCCTTCCTTCTCACCCTTAATTCTTTACCCGTCGTCATCAAAATTAGACATGCTATCGATTTCGTTCTGTGTCGTTCGTCTTTCAAATGTATATTATTTTGATTTATCTTCAAGATTTAGATTGGACTCGACACCGGTATTGTAACGACCCAAGCCCACCACTGACAGATATTGTCCTCTTTGGGGTTTCTCTTTCGGCTTCTCTCAAGATTTTTAAAATGTGTTTGCTCATTCCCCTCTCTAACCGATGTGGAATCTCACAATCCACCCCGTTCAGGGCCTAGCATTCTCGCTAGCATTCGTTTCTCTCTCCAATCGATGTGGGATCTCCAATCGATGTGGGATCTCCAACCGATGTGAAATCTCACAATTCACCCCATTTAGGGCCTAGAGTCCTCGCTGGCACTTGTTCCGTTTGCTCATTCCCCTCTCTAACCGATGTGGAATCTCACAATCCACCCGTTCAGGGCCTAGCATCCTTGCTAGCACTCGTTCCTCTCTCCAATCGATGTGGGATCTCCAACCGATGTGAAATCTCACAATTCACCACACTCAAGGCCTAGAGTCCTTGCTGACACTTGTTCCTCCTTCCAATCATTGTGAGATCTCACAGACATTACCTTTTATAAAGAATGTTTTCAAATGTTTCGTTCCCCTCTCCAACTAATGTGAGATCTCACAATCCATCCCTTCAGAAAATGACCTGGCAAGACTCTATAAGGGTTCCCCTCTCCAACTAATCTGGGATCTCACAATCCACCCCTTTCAGAAAATGACCTGGCAAGGACTCAGAAAATGACCTGGCAAGGACTCAGAAAATGACCTGGCAAGGACTCTTATAAAGAAGGGTTCACCTCTCCAACTGATGTGGGATCTCACAATCCACCCCCTTCAGAAAATGACCTGGCAAGGACTCTTATAAAGAAGGTTCCGTTCCCTCACAATCCACAATCCACCCCTCTCTAACCGAGATGGGATCTCACAATTCACAATTCACCCCCTTCAGGACCCAGCGTCCTCGTTGGCACTCGTTCCTCTCTCCATCGATGTGGGATCTCAAAGACATTTACTTGTATCCTCTGCAACATGACCAGGTTAGATACTTACTACTTGCATGAGATTAAGATGAGTTTTTTTTAGCATATTTTGTCTTTACTCCATGCTTTCTAGTAGAATTGCTTGAAGCCTTACCCATTTAACTTTGAAGTTTCTATGATTGAAGCATCCAAAAAGGAACGTGCATATTGTTAGTATTCTTTTTAAGTCTTCCTAATTCGTTCGGGTAAGCACCCATCTTTTACTCAAGCATCACAACTAAGTCCAATCTCGAGAATTTATTCGATGATGTTTGGAGAGGCCGTTTCTAGTACATCGACCTTTTTTTTATCGGTTCAATTTGAGCTAGGAATTTTTTTCTATTCCCATTCAAATTGTTCAAGAAACCGAAGAAACAAACAAGAAATGTTCATCTATCTCAACAAGAACACAGAACACAAACAACTTGGAATTATTTCAATCTTCCAAACCCTATTTTCAGTTTCTCAAATGAAATTCAAAGAACAATGTTTCCATATATCAAATCCATTTTCATTTCCCTTTGTCCTCTGTTCTGTTTCTGTAAGAACTACACCTTTTTATGCACAAATCTCACTCTAAAACTCCCACAATTTCTTCCCATCATTACATTTTTGAATCATAAACCATAAATCCTTAGCTTCCACTCTCTGAAATGCTTTGCAGAGAAGGCTGCCATCCTCTCGATTTAGCCGATGAACACACTGCTCTGTTTCTCTCACTTTTCATTATCTAAAACGAAGTGAAAACAAGCAATGATCAGATTCCACTTAAGAACCACAGATTTTCCAGGAATCGAAACATGAACATTGAAAAATACCCACCTGATTACTATCTCCTTCAGTTTCCTTCTCAAATTTTTGAAGTTTTCCCTCAAAATCCAACATGTTTTTCTTCATTTTCGCTTCCTGTTTGGCTTTCAAACCCTGCAAAACGTCTAACCCACAACAAGAAATTAAGAACCCAGTTCATAAATCAGAGGAATTAATTGAATCAAACAAGAAATTGAAGAATTGAACAAACCTTGGGTTTTGACGAGGCGGTAAATTTGGCCTAGAACGAGGGAATCGGTGGGCTTTAGCAGCTTGATTCGGGTCAAACGGACCGAGTTGGAATTTGTGCTGTTTGTTTTCCGGTGGTTATCGCGGCGGCGGCAGTGAAGGTCAGAGGTTTCCGATGAGCAGATTTCGGTGGAGATGAGAAGAGCAACGTAGTGGCCGGGATTTGACTTCATAATCTCGCCGGCGTTCACTGGCCAGTATAATCGGTCGATTTTTCCGGCTGGGTGTTGTATGATTAGAGATGCTGTGTCTACGGCTTGGCAATTTCCCATCGGTTTTGTTTCTCTCTCTACTGGTAATCTGTTTCTCTCTCTAGAATTGGGAACTGTGGCGGCGAGGATGAAGATGAAGAAGAAGATCGAATTTGAGATTGGATGGTTGAGCACCGACCTTATTTATAGTCTGTTAAGTATATACAAAACGGTGCGTTTTGATTGCTAGGGTAATTTGGTAATTTCGTCAAGGGAGAAATTCGTCATTTCACTTTGAAAATAATGAAAGCGCTTTCCGTTTCTTTTTTCTTTTTTTCTTTTTAAAGTACAAATAATAAAATCACGTTATAATTTTATATTATTATTATTAAATTTAGCTTATTTTCTCTTAGATATAAACTTGGTCGAGTTGAAACAAGATATCACGAGTCGAGAGCATGCATGACACATGCCTTTTTAAAAGGTCGGCCCGACCTGAGACCTTCTAGTGAGACCAAATATAGGGACAATCTCGGCCTCGTGCCAAAACTAAGAAGTTGAATTTGAGTTTTAATCGAAAATTTGAAGTTGGATTTGAGTTTTAATCGAAAATTTTCTTATCTTTACCTCGTGGCTTAATCGTTCTGTGTTGGCACGTAATTTTCATATATGCCCGTTTTACCCTTTTTTTAGTTGACCAATTCCTTATATGGAAAAGCATTAATGCACTGTGTCATCAATTTTCTTATATCTAAGTAACTGCCAAAACATTATGCATAAATGTCAATATATTCTAATTGGTTAAACTATATGCTAATAATAATAATAATAAATAATAATAACTTGTTAAGACAAAATCTCTGTAAATGGTTGGAAATCTCAATTTTGTCCATTTTTAACTCATATTAATCATATTAATCAATTTTATGATGTCTAAAATCTCGAACTTTTTAGTAATTTAATATTTGAAGTCTTTATTGAAAATTCGAACTTCTAATCTATTCGTTAAGGGCTCAAATCTTTACTGATTGAGATATGCTCGAGTTGAAATTAACCTAATACACATTTATTATATTCTTTGTCATTTTATCATCGAAAAAAAATCTTGCTTTATGTACAAATACTACATTCCCACCGCTAACAGATGTTCGTTTTAGCCCGTTACATATCGTCGTCAGTTTCACAGCTTTAAAACGCGTATGTTAAGGAGAGGTTTCCATACCCTTTTAAGGAATGTTTCGTTCGTTTCTTCAACCAATGTGGGATCTCACCGTTCAAGTCTATACATAAAACTAATCTACTCATAATTGAGCTCAGTAAATATACGAATAATAATTGTTTTTTGTTTTGTCATTGATTGTCACTATGTCTGTCGGTGTTTTTAGCTAGTATAAACACAATTCAACGAGTCAATTACTATACTAATTCTTTTTGAAAATCATAACTTCAAATCTCTCGATCCAAACAAAAAAATTCTTAATTGATTCTTTATTTTGTCTTAGAGTGTTACCGTGTTTATGTTTTTAGCCGGTCTAAACACAATTCAACGAGTCAACTACTATACTAATTCTTCTCGAAGATCATAACTTTAAATCTCTCGGTCCAAACAAAAACATTCTTAATTGTTTCTTCATTTTATCTTAGATTGTCATCGTGTCTATGTTTCTAGCTCATCCAAACTTCATTCAAACGGGTCACTAACTCTTCTCAAAGTTCATAACTTGAAATCTCCGTTCTGGGTCCGAACAAAAAGTTAAAAAACGAAAGCCGAGCGCATGCATAAATTAAAATATTGTCCACCCCAATTGAAACTAAAGTGAAAGGAAGAAGACTGATACATCTCCTCCATGTCCATCTTTTTCTTTCTTAGCAGTGGACCAAGACAATGTCACAGTGACATGGGATCAATGGGGACCCATTAACAAGGGGTCCTTGCCAGGTTGTAGCAGCCATTGGGAACCAACCAACAAACCAACAAACATTCATTGATGCTAATGTCCACTGAACCAACACTCTTTGTCTGATTTTCTGTCTTCCTTAAAATCTCCTATATGTTCTTAACATTATTATTACCAACTGATCTTCATTAAGATCTCATTAAAACTTGATTATCATTGCATAATTTGTCACCTAAATCCCTAACCCTTTTTGCTTAAGTGGGGTTTAATTATTGTGTATCGAACGTAATCTTATCTTGTATTATCAAACCCTCGTACTATTTTTACTTGATTTCTCACGGTTGTCTTCGTGGGAGTTCGGCCTGTGTCTTAGTTCCAGTATGGATGATCGTGTGTCCTAGTCTCGGAATGGCTATACCCTATGCCCAAGATTAAGATTAAGATTCAGAATCTAGATTCGTCGCTTGATGACCCCAACATTCCCTTGCATCCTCCCCACAGACCAACATGAGTCTATCCAGTTTGTTTGCATCATCCCTACAGACCAACACGAGTCTTTCCGGCATGTTTTGTCTTCACTCACAAGCATCATAAGAAAATTCCTAGGAGGTCACTCAACATATAATTCCTATGTTCGAGCCACTTAAAAGGATGGTGCAACTTGTTGTTATAAATAGTAACTTTGATTTCCTTTAAGTCTTTCTTAGTCATCCTATCTTTAGGATCGCTATCATTCAGATGTAACTCAATTCATTCATGTACCCCTCCTTTACTCGGGTGTCACAATATGTCAATTATTCTCGAATTATGCTCCCTTATGTTAACCATCGATAAAAATATGGATATTGACAAATATTAGGGTTAAGTTATTTCCACGTTAGATCTAATATTTATATTTATATTTATATTAAGGTTAATAGAAGAATTTTTAATTTTATGTCTTATGAATATTTATAAAAAGATATTGAAGATATCAATTAATTTTCGATATGCATATCGACCCAATTTCTTAATAGATATTTTCATCGTTAATCAGACTAAATTGAAACCAAGCCTAAA
The DNA here is from genome assembly GCA_033971965.1 of Cucurbita ficifolia. Classification (NCBI taxonomy): domain Eukaryota; kingdom Viridiplantae; phylum Streptophyta; class Magnoliopsida; order Cucurbitales; family Cucurbitaceae; genus Cucurbita; species Cucurbita ficifolia. The sequence continues at coordinate 774,341 of CM066979.1, forward strand.
TTCTAAAAACAAATTTATAATTAAGTCGAGAAATTAAATTTAATATTTAATTTTAAGTCCCTGAAATTTTAAAAATTAAAGGGTATTAGGTGCAAATAAAGGCAAATATAGGCAAATTTAAAAGTTTTAAATTTTTTTTGGTTGGTTTAAAGCATTTGCAATTGTAGGTCTAACAAAGGACATAATCCCAAATTTGGCTTTGTATTTTTGTGCTGGAACTGTTTGTATTATAAAAAAGGGACCAATAAATAAATACCCAAAATTTGGTTACAAGACATAGGAATCTGCTTTTGGAAATTGCAGAGAATGTTTGCCTTTTTAATGTTCTTCGTATAATCCAAAATTTTCTTAGCTGCTCTTTCTCTGTTCTTTCCTCCACTATTATTCAAATATTTAGTATCTAATAATTACTCCTCGCTCGCTCCATTTGGCTGTAACGACTCATGCGTAGAATTCAGAAACTGAATTTGGTATCTGATGGTCCTGACATTTCCTTGCATCTCTTGCAACATATTCACGTTAATTACTCTTTCGCTTCGAAAATTGATTCCAGATTTCGAATCCTGGACATAGGTTGTTATAGATGGTATTAGAGCAGTACCTCTCTTAGTAACGCGGAAGTTGGTGGGCATATGACGCCCGAGTAAAAGAAAGGGTATGTGAATGAACTGAAACCCACATTTGAATGAGAGCGAATCTTGGACGTAGGTTGTTATAGATGGTACTAGAGCGGTAGCTCTCTTAGCAACGTGGATGTCGGTGGGCATATGACACCCGAGTAAATGAAAGGGTACGTGAATGAACTGAAACCCACATTCGAATGAGAGCGATTCTAAGAATATGATGACTAAGAAAGGTTTAGAAGAATTGAAGGTTATTACCTATATCAATAATGTGCATATTCATTTGGGCCTATGGCCTATAACTTGTGACCTGCGGTCATTCACATTATTGAATGGGCCTATGGCTTGTGGTCATTATTGATTATTGGGCTAGTCTCTGGACTATAGAGTTGACGTAGTTGGGCCCAAAGTACTTTTGGGCCTGTTCGCAGAGGCTCAAATTTTACAAGGCTTCTGTTAAAACAACGTGGCATGGCCATTATTGGCTAACTAGAGATGCTCGGACTACGACCCTTGATTCGATTCAGCTAGATTCTGTGATAATGTATGCAATCATTATCATCTTTAGGATCGGTGCTCTCGAAAAATCTGCTAATTTCGCATTTCTTACTCGGTGTAATTCAATATTTCAACTCGAACTTTTGTATCGTCCTTAAGAAAAAATAGTCATACTCTTACCTTTTTCTTTGCTTGCTCGAGTTGAACCATTATGTATCGCCATCGGCCTTACAGTTTAAAGCACGTTTGCTAGGGAGAGGTTTCCACACCTTTATAAGAAATGCTTTGTTCCTCTCTCCAACTAATATGAGATCTCACAATTCACCCTCTCTCGATGGCCAACGTCCTCGCTGGCACACTACCATTTGTCTGGCTCTGATACCACTTGTAACAGCTCAAGCCCACCGTTAGCAACAATCCACCCCTCCTGGGGCCCAATGTCCTTGCTGGCATATCGCTGGATGTCTAGCTCTGATACCATTTGTAACAGCCAAATCCTACCACTAGCTGATATTGTTCGCTTTGGCCCATTATGTTTCGCCGTTATTCTCACGGTTTTAAAGCACGAATGTTAAGGAGAGGTCTCCACACCCTTATAAAGGATGTTTCGTTCCCTCTCGAACCGTTGTGGAATCTCACACAGTCAATTTCTACCAAAGTTCGAATTAGCGTTTATTAGTTATCTATGTTTAATTAGTGTTATATAATTCTTTACCTTCGTGGATCCAAGCATGATTCGATAGTTTAATTATTATCATTATTATTATTAAACACGCGGACTCAGAATCCCTTTTAAGGACGGTAAATAGACATAAATAATATTTTATTATTTAGTTTAAATATTAAAAAAACTATTTTAAACATGAAATTACATGTAAGTGGCCATAAGAAGAGCCAAAATTTTGCTAAAATGCTTAAAAATGGACTTTAAAGTAAAAAAAAAGATTTTTTAATAAGTAAAAAAAAAAAAAGTTTTATGTATAAATTTAAGAGATGGAAAGAACATATAAAAGGCGTCGTAAACGCAGGCGCCATTCGATTTTGCGCTCTCCGATTTACCTTTCGCCTCTTCGGAATTTCAGGGTTCAGAGGAACACTGGAAATTGAAAACCCATTTCTTCCGTCCGATAAACCCTTGAAATCTCCTTTGCAATTCGTCGGAAATGGGAGAAAACAAACGTAAAAGAGGCCGAAAGCCTAAAAATGCAAAGCCGGAGGCCCAAGATTTTCCTCCGCCGACCACCGCCACGGCCACCAGTGTTGCGATGGTTATGGAGGATGTTTTTTCAGTCAGCAACGTTGAACTTATGGACCCCGCTTCCAGTTCCAAACACCACCAGAACCGCCGTGGGAGGCCGAAGAAGCTTTCGAAGCATGTGGAGAATCCCGACAAGTTCCCGCAATTGTCTCCCACTAGACGTGGCCCTCGCGGAGTCGAAAAGGGTGAATTTACTGCTTCCGTCGATGTTTTGCCGCCTGCTGTCGTTGCGGAACGGGCGCAGCCGGAGTGGCCGGGTATTGCGAGAGTCGTGCCGGCGATGGATGCTGTTGTGAAGGTGTTTTGTGTGCATACGGAGCCGAATTTTTCGCTTCCATGGCAGAGAAAGAGGCAATATAGCTCCAGTAGCAGTGGATTTGTGATTGGTGGAAGGAGGGTGCTTACTAATGCTCATTCTGTCGAGCATTATACCCAGGTTAAGCTTAAGAAGCGTGGGTCCGATACAAAGTATTTGGCTACCGTACTTGCAATCGGGACTGAATGCGATATCGGTAATGATATTCTTTTTCCTTGACCTCTCCCACCTCCCTTCCTTGTGTGTGGGGTTTTTTATTCAATTCATGATGATTAGAATGGATTATATTTTACCTATTTTCTATGTTCATCTTAAATCTGAAATTGTGCGAACTCTATCATGAATTGCGCTTATTCATTTATTGTTTCTATGAGTTGAGTATACTAGTCATGCCTTTGTGGGCTTAAGTGCACGGAAATACATTATTTAGGCTTAGGAAATGGCGAAATACATGTTGATTTAGGAAATGCACGAAGATATGTTATAGACACTAAACTTGGTTACTTTAGATGAGATTCACAGCGTGCATTGATGTTTCAATACTGTCAAGAAACTTAATAATGCACAGATAATATCAAAGCTTAATAAGAAATAGAAAGACAAGGGTTGATAGATTTCTCCATTGTTTAGATGTATGATGTAAGTGGATCAAGATCCATGTGATTATGGGCTTGAACCTACATTTATCTCCTTGTCTTTACTTGCATGAATTTATTTAGTTGTGAACTCCGAGTATTGACTATTGAGTATTATGATGTATGATGTTGCAGCAATGCTTACTGTTGACGATGACGAGTTTTGGGTGGGAGTTTCACCGGTAGAATTTGGGGAATTGCCTGCACTTCAAGATGCTGTAACTGTTGTTGGTTACCCAATTGGAGGTGATACAATTTCTGTCACAAGTGGGGTTGTATCGCGGATAGAGATCCTGTCTTATGTTCACGGGTCTACTGAGCTTCTGGGTCTGCAGGTTTTGATCTTTTGAAACTAGACCACATTGTCCGCTATTTAGTTTTTAGGAATGGGGACAATATGGCTGATGCTTTACTTTGATTGTTTTGTACTTTAGATCGATGCTGCTATAAACTCTGGTAATTCCGGTGGGCCTGCCTTTAATGACAAAGGCAACTGTGTAGGCATTGCATTTCAGTCACTGAAGCATGAAGATGCCGAAAATATAGGCTATGTCATACCAACACCAGTTATATTGCATTTTATACAGGATTATGAGAAGAATGGAGCATATACAGGTATTTGGGCACTTAAGAGTGGGATGAAGATCAGACTGGTTCTTTTGTTATGATTTACTTGGTTCTTTAATTTAATCAATAACATTTCTTGGATGCTAGGGTTTCCAATTCTTGGTCTTGAGTGGCAGAAAATGGAAAATCCTGATCTTCGCAAGGCTATGGGTATGAAGCAAGATCAGAAGGGTGTCCGTATTAGGCGTATCGATCCCACTGGCCCAGAATCCAAAGTTTTGAAGCCTGCAGATATTATTCTCAGCTTTGATGGGGTTGATATTGCAAATGATGGAACAGGTAAATTTATGGTTTATTACTTTTGCACAATGTTAAAACATGATCTTTGCACTGGCAACCATCTGACGACTAATTTAGCCTCTACTTGAATAATAGTTATTACATTTCAATTACTTCCATTAACACTGACAAGATTGGGGAAATTTACCTATATACATATAAAGGCCTTCTCACGAATATTCTTTTTCTTAGAAAAACAATTTATATTTTTATTAACGAATTACCAAAAGTGCAAAAAAAAGGTAGATAAAGTATATTCTCATAGACTAACCTAACCAATAGGATTACAAAGTATCTTCTGATTAGCAATATGTGACGGGGATCGATTGCAATGTTCATTCCCAAGTACATCCAGTGGAAGTCAGAGAAATAGAAACCTCCTATTTATATAAAAAAATCACCTTCCTTCCCCACAAAAAATCGTTTCTTTCTAGCTATTATTCTGCCAAGACTACAGCACTTTGACATACTTCAAGGAGGGTAAACCACCAATGAATTGAGGAAAAATCTCTCCTATGGTAGAAGGCTGAACCAGGTTAAGGCATAGTTGCTGACTACCACTGTAGCAATATTTTTAAAAAGCAAGCCTTTCTCATCTATACTTTTTCTTATCTTCTTCTAAATACTAGATGCCTATTTCTATAGAAAATTTCTCATCGCATTTCTTTAATTTTACTTTGTCTTGTTTAACTATTCATTACTTTTCACATGTTTTCTATCCTTTTCACCTTACTGTTTTTTCTTTTGGCATCTTGCATTGCGCTTAATGTCTAAAGGCACTATTGAGCATTCAATATGCCTGGTGTCTTTAGAAAACACTGATGCATTGCACTTAATGCAGTGCATGGCAGAATCTAACTCTGAGATTGTTGCTTTTGTGTCTATACAAGTTGTAACCTTATTTTGGAAAAGAAATTCTGTTGATTACTCTTGTGTATTTGATATGTCACTCTCTTATTATTTTGCAGTTCCTTTCCGGCATGGTGAGCGTATTGGTTTCAGTTACCTTGTCTCCCAGAAATATACTGGTGATAGTGCAACAATAAAAGTTCTGCGCAACTCTGAGACACTCAGCTTTACCTACCAGCTTTCATCTTACAGAAGGCTCATTCCTGCCCATAGCGAGGGCAAAGCTCCTTCTTATTACATTATTGCAGGATTTGTCTTTAGCACTGTATCAGTTCCTTATCTCCGTTCTGAGGTTTGTAACCCAAAATGCTTCCCTTCGTCTCCCCAAATTCTGATTTTTCTTGATGACTTTCTCTTCTGCCTTTTCTAGATTTTATACGATAACATATGATAGGAAGTGCATTCTTCATTTGTCGGTTATAGCAATCATTTTGTTAGGCATGATACTCTTATTGTCTGTGCCACTGCTATTGCTCTCATCTATCCATGCTCATTTTATTACCTGCTTTATTTTGTACTAATTTACTCTTAGATTGTGAGTGCACTGTAAATGAAATGTTGAAACTTGTAGCAACAGCATCCTCAAAAAGTCCTCAAGTGTCTTGATGTGTTGAATTTTTTTTTCCTATTAGCTTTGCCTCTAAACCCTAAACATAAAATAGAACTTCCTAAACAAAGGGCATTATACGGTCCTTCATTCTTCATTGATTCAAAGAACATTTTACTTGTGGAATGATGTACCTTTTGGTTCTCAAGCGGCTTTCATTGGAGGCTGTAAAATCTTAGATCCCATCTTGATTAATAATAAAACAATAGATGAATGGGGGAGAAACAACCAAAGAGGCTTTGTTTTCAAGATAGTGTATGCTAAATTGGTTGCTTACTGAATTAATGCTCATTGTCATTGCAAGAGGAAATCTCTAGCTTTTATAAGGCTGTCACGTGGGAAGTTTCCCTATTGTTCGTTATTTGTGTTGGGAATATTTATAGGGAAATATTTTGGATGTTGTTAGGATTATTAGGAGAGGACATATCTTTCATCAATAGAAGTTGGTTAGTGTGATATATTTAGGGCGTTTTGTTGGGAAGGTATGGAGGTAGGCAGAATTTGGAGAGAAGTGTTATAAGAGTCCAGGTCTCACAAAGTGCTTTAAACTTGTAATTTTTCTTTATTAGTTCAATAATATTTTCTATTAATCTCCCGTTTCAATTTCTGGTTTCTATCAATTTTGAGTTGTGTTGATGATGTTATTAACAAAAAAGGTCAATAGATGTTAAGGAGCTAGGATATATGTATTGAAACATTCACTCTTGTGTTGTATGTTCTCTTGAATTTACTAAGAAATTGGATGGGTTTATCGGGGATTTGTTTTGAAAGGAACTAATTTGGTTGGTGGTTTTTATGGAGTTAGTTGGAGGATTACTTTCCTGTTGATAGAAAATGGAGGTTTAGTATTGGAAGTTTAGGAAAAAGAAAATTCCCTACTCCGTTAAAGGGGCGCTTTAGAGGCAAAATAGACGACAGGATGCTTGATAGCATGAGATGGTTAGTTCTGTTGAAGGAAAAACCTTGTTTTAACCTGAGATATGAACATTTTGGAACATCGGAGCCACTTTATTTTAAGCTGTTATGGTACACATTGATGGAATGATCTTGAGTGTTTAAACAAAGAACTTTGAATCAATAGTGGATGGTGACAGCATGGTATGGTATAAATTTGAGTAGAGGTCACTAAAAAATTGTATTTTTGTAGATTTTATCGATTTGATAGTAGGTTTACATACACAATGATACTGAACTTTATGAAAATGCCGAATTGTAGTACGGAAAGGATTATGAATATGAAGCTCCAGTCAAACTTTTGGACAAACTATTGCATTCAATGCCACAATCACCAGATGAGCAGCTAGTAGTGGTTTCTCAGGTTCTCTCTTCTACTTTCTCGTCTTCACTTCGGTGTTCAATATATTGTTGTGTATTTTGCTCGAACTTCAAACTTCTCAGCCTTTTCTCCTCTTATCTTATATAAATTTCTTGCAGGTACTTGTGGCTGATATCAACATCGGATATGAAGACATCGTTAACACCCAGGTTTCGATTATATCTTATTAATAGTCTTCGAAAGGATATCATTATAATTGTAAGTAATAACTGCGCTTGTTCGTCTTTGTGCGTCATAGGTTCTTGCTTTCAATGGTAAACCCGTGAAGAACCTCAAGAGCTTGGCTAACATGGTCGAAAGTTGCGATGATGAGTTTTTGAAGTTTGATTTAGAATATCAACAGGTACTAATTCCCCCTCTTTCATTAAGGATTATCTCCTCTCTTTGTTATTGATATCTCCAAGGCTCATTGCTTGTTTGCTACAATCTTCCAGATAGTTGTCCTCCGTACAAGCACAGCCAAAGCAGCCACTTTAGATATTCTGGCAACACACTGCATACCCTCAGCTATGTCTAACGATCTCAAGGCCTAACTTCAGATTGAAAAATTAGGTACACTTGATTACATAATTTTTCGTACTCCGTTTTCCAACCTGCTGAGTATGTCAAGGTTCTGAAGGGTTCCATTTGTAGTATGTGTATGCTTTCCGTCTTCACGACGCTGCGTTTACTGCAAACGGTAGGAGGTAGTAGATGTTCTGAAGGATTAGTATGTAGGATAGAATGAATCAGGTGTTAGAATTGAATTGTATCGACTTCTCAGCTCTTGGAAGTTTTGAGTAAAATGATATTAGTAGTAAGCTAGGCGAATTTGATAGCTTTATCTGTTCATCAAATCACTATACTATTGAAACTCTTACCATTGATAATGCATCGAAAATTAGCCTATAGTCTCCAAGTCTCTGACAGTGTCGTGTGGTTTCTCGAGTAACTGTTGATGATTGTTGGTCGGGAGTGAATTATCTTATGCGATAAAAGCTTTGGAATGTAAATCTGGATTAAGGGGTTTGTGTGAGAACTAGAACCAGGTTAGTCGTTATCTATTCCTTCCTTCCATGATTCAAGTCAGGCTGATGTGAACGTGCACGGTAGCCATCTCTAATGACCCCACCATAATCGGAATGATTAGTTCATCTTTATATGATTTGAGGAGGAAATTGATATAAGATTGATTTCTATATCTTTGAATGATTTTTTATTGAAAAAAAGGCATATCCTGTCTAACAAAAGGTATTATTTGATACAAGACCATGCCACCCTCCTCTGAGATTCATGGAATGGTTAACCCATGTTTATAAATTATTATTTGAAGGTTAATAATATTTGACTCTAATTAAAATAAAATAAAATAGTATAAATTACGTGTTCAATTTTTTTGAATTCCTAGCCTATTTTATTTTTTTGCACAATAGATGATGTGGTTTCTTAATATATTTTAGTGATCTATATTAATTTTTATTCTAAAACTTTTTAATTTGATTATGATGTCATTAAAAATATTATCATATAAATATATATATATATATGCATAGTATAAAATTAATAAGATTTTAAAGAAAAATAATACAAGTTAATATTTTATTGACTTTTTGACAAATTTATAGAGTAGTTTTTTAAAAGATTTTTACATTTTTTTGTGTGGTTAAAATTAGTGTCGAAAATTGAATAGGGTCAAAACTACAAGAAGTTTGACTCATAAGTGGTAAAAATTTGATTTTTTCATGATAAAAAAAATAAATAGTTGAATGGGCCCCCGACCCGCTAATTCGTGCCCCATTTACATCCACACCCGGTCGAACTTGTACGAGAGGAGGAAGACAAAGGCCACGGCGTCTACCTCTTTCTTTGCAAACCAGTTCTTCCTGAGTCGGTGGCTTTTAATCCTCTGCGTTTATTGTTTTTGATTCAGATTCTTCTCTCTTCCCACGTCGTTCAATTAGAAACGCCATCGCAATTCACAGATATGAGCTCAGGCGAACCCAATTTGGACGAATTCTTCGTAGAGAAGAAGCGCGCCAGGAACCCTTTGGTCCCCGTCGGTAATTTCCCCAATTTCTTCCTCCTTAGTATTGTTACTTCTTCAATTCCTTATGATACTCTTTTCCGCATATGAATTACGTCATAGGGCTGTATTGGACGTGCTGAATTCTGGGTATTTCAGAATTTTCGAAATTGTTTTTCTTTTCCCCCTTTGTGCAATTATAGAGCTTTCGACCGAATCAGAGATGCCTAGCATGTTCTTTGAAATGGGGGACTATAAGTACAGATACTTTGTGAATATCTATTGGTTACTGTTGTACTCACAGGCCTTCATGTTGTTGAACTAACGAAAATCAATTTAACAATACGATAATTTGAAGCCGGAGTTATTGAAGAATTAAGCTTTTTTCCCCCCAGTTATGGATCCACAAGCATGGGTGAAACTGCTTATGAGAGTCATTGGTTGTTAATTCTAGGCTATAGAGCTATTTTTTTTTTCTGGGTGGCAATGGTGCTGCCGTGCTATGTGTTTTCTTCTTTTGGTTTATGTTTGATAGAATTTAATATCAGGTGCACTTGTCACTGCTGGAGTTCTCACTGCTGGATTAATCAGCTTTAGACAAGGCAACTCTCAATTGGGGCAGATGCTAATGAGAGCTCGTGTGGTTGTCCAAGGCGCTACAGTAGCACTGATGGTTGGCACTGCTTTCTACTATGGAGAGAATCCCTGGCGGCCGAGTTAATATGTCCATGGTCTGCTTTTTATGATTTTCTTTTCAGCATCTTGTTTTACGTCGAGAGATTTCGGTAACAATGAAAGATTGTTGTCTTTCAATCTTTCTTCAAGTATAACAACAGGTCATTCGGTGATTTGATGACAATATTTATGTTATGTATTCATTCCTAGGGCATTGATGAGTTGCCATCAAAGATATAAATATTGGTGTTATGTTGGAATATTGAAATTATAAGAGAAAATCATTGGGTATATTCTCAATATCTTCATCTTATTTTGATGAGCGTCCATATATTATATATATGCTTCTGTTGTCTGCACAAGAGGGATGAGATCTGATGGAGGAGCTCCACTTATTTTAATTTTCTTCTTCTCTCCTTTATGTTGAGCGTACAACATAGCTATTTGAAGAAAGTTGTTCAAGACTCTTAGTCCCTTTCAAAAAGAAAGTGGCGCTATCAACATCTGACCCTCCTCATCCCTTATCCTCCAAGCCTTTAAGCCAAATTGTCCTTTTCCCATCTGATCCAAATTTCGATTTAACCAATGGAGTCATTCACTCGACAAAAGACGCTACGATGTTGTTATTGAAGACCCTTATTTTGTAGGTTTTGGTTCGTTATTTTAGGATTGTGTCAAGGAAACTCCTCATCTCCCTCCATCATCAGTACCTTGAAAATTTGCTTCTCTTTTTTAAAGCTTGTGGTCTCAAGGTGCGTGAAATTACTCCATTGATATCAAATGAAACCATGTTGGGGTTTAGGTAAGCCGTGATTTACTTAAACCGCGGTCTACTTGGATTGTATGAGGTTTTTGGAGTTCTGCTTTATTCTCTTCTGTCAAGCTTGTCTGCCCTGTTATGGGTTTATTCTTTCAAGCTTCTAACTGCCTTTCGTTCGTTTTTTTAGCAAGGTTGATTGCTCCGCTTCTACAACAAATGGTCTTTTTTTGTGTGGCTAAAGCTTCAATTAAAGTTACTATTTAGCTTGTTTTGTTGATGATCTCCCTGTTTTTGGATTATTAAGTCTTTTGAGCTTCCCTAGTGTTTTGGAGGATTTCCTTTTTGTCTTCCGTGCCCTTTTTAGAGGGCTTTCTTTCGTGTATGGCATTGAGGGCTTCTTTCTTTGCAAGCATTTTCTTTTGTTTTGTTCTCTCTTATTTGTGGTTTCGAGTTTCAAGATTGATTCGAGCCTCAAGATCTCCGCGAACTTGTTCTATTCAGTTTCTCAGTTTAATATTGGTGTGTGTTTATGTTCCTTTTTGTTATCCGTTTTGTTCTTTTTCACTCCCTTGTAGAGTCTTTATCTCTTTAGCATTTGTCTCTTCTCATTGAAAACTTTCATTTCTTGTTCAGAAGGAATGGGAAATACAAGTTATAGACTAGATATGTGGATGTTTCACTTCCTTCCTTCTGTTCTCAGTCATTCCACATGGTATCTATCTGGCAGCATTGACGTTGTGGCTGTAGGTATGCATTTGCTACATCTCATTTTGAGCTATACTTTATTATGAGGTTTCGACTGCATCTTCTTTGGATTGAACAAATGGGATTGTCTCATTATGAGATAGAACCCTGTTTCTCCTCCAAATCTTCTCAACTTGTCATTAATGTTATGCTTCCACCTGGTTCTAAATAATTCATCCCCACATCTTCTCGTCTGTTGCTTAGTTATATCTGTTAAATGTGGAATGAGTCTACTAGATCCCATAATGTTTGTTTATATCTATGTTCATGTGGCTTGCTGATTTTAGTGGTTTGGAAATTTTAGGAAAGGAATGAATGCTGAAAAGAAGTGTTAACCGTTAGAAATTTTGCATTGTTTTGAATTGATTCATTCTATCTGTTATCGTACATTCTTTCATGTGTAACCCAAATTGTAACGGCCTTGAGCCGCTCAAGTTCATTGCTAGTAGATGTTGTCTTCTTTGAGCTTTTCCTTTCGGGCTTCTCCTCAAGAATTTTAAAACGCTTCTACTAGAGAGAGGTTTCCACACCTTTATAAGAAAGACTTTGTTCCCCTCTCCAACCGATGTGGGATCTCACTATCCACCTCCCTAGGGAGAGGTTTCCACACCCTTGTAAGGAATGCTTCGTTCCTTCTCTAACCGATGTGAGATCTCACAATCCACTTCCTAGGGAGAGGTTTTCATACCTTTATAAGGAATGCTTAGTTCATGTCTCTAACCGATGTAGGATCTCACAATCCACCCCCTTAACCTCACATTTACAATGAATGTTTCGTTCCCCTCTCCAACCGATGTTGGATCTCACAATCCACCTCCTAGGGAGAAGTTTCTACACCCTTATAAGGAATATTTCGTTTTCCTCTCTAACCGATATGGGATCTCACAATCCACTCCCTAGGAAGAGGTTTCCACACCCTTATAAGAAATGATTCATTCCCCTCTCGAACCATGTGGGATCTCATACAAATAGTACAGAACAGAGTTCCCCTTCCCTTCCCTTCAAGGAATTGGACAAGCCACACGGTTGTGGGTGATGTTAGTAGTCCCGACGGCCGGCCTGCACCGGCCAAATAAACCAGCTCGTGAACAGAAGGACAGCTATTGGAATTCTGGGAGGTGCAGTGGCAGTTGTCTGTCAATTTCTGGCAAAGAAACTAGTGGCCATAATTTTGCACTCAACCTCTGCCTGACACGTGCATTTGCCCACATGGAACTACAATTCCCCACCTGAAAGGCTAAAACTCCATTTCTCCACAAAACTCAAAACCCCACTAACCCAACTGAACTTCCCTTGTTCTTATATATTCAAAACTCAAACCCATTTCCACTTGTCCTTCTTCCTTTCTACTCCTTTCATTTCCTTTTATATTGGGTTTCCTCTAATGGCTTCTCTGGATTTGGTGGCTAATTCCAGTTCTTCTTTCCATGATAATGTTGCTTCTTCTAGGTTGAAGAGGAAGAGGAGAGAAGCACGAGAGATTCGCCGGAAAGTGCAGAAGCTCCGGTGGGTGGTGTCCGGTGGTCGAGGGCTGCGACGGGAACATCTCTTTGCCAAGACAGCTAGTTATATATTGTATTTGAGGTTGAAAGTTTGTGCTCTTGAAACCATTCTCAAATTGCAGGACGGAGCTTAACAATTTGTCTTATGGATATGAATTTTCCATCTTCTTCTCATGAACTCTTCTTCTTCTTCTATAGTTCTATAGAAATGTGTGTTTTTTTCTTTGATTTTGTTTCCTGCATATCCTGTTCACATTGACACATTTTCTATCCCGACTATCCTAGCCAATCATATGCTCTTCGGTTTGCTATTTGTTACACTTTTGATCGGTAGAAGAGCCTGACTTTCGAAACTTTTAATCAATAGTAACTACTGAACTCGAGAAATAGCAAAGCTCTCTCTCTTTTTGTCGAGCCTCTTAGAGTGCTTGCTATATACTATGTCAATTGAACTATGTTTATGATGACTTAAGTTTATCTCATTTTTATTTTGGTTAAATTATTAAAAAAATTAAGAAAGTTTTGAAACATTTATGAAAGATTACGAGTAATGTTATACATTTGACTGTCAATTGTACATGCTAATTACCACTCAATTACATTCGCTTGGACATACAGACAATAACTTAAAGGGACCCACCTTGAAAAGAGTGGAGAATGGAGAATCTTATCCTTTGCCCCGTCCCATTTTTATATGTACTTAGTAAAAAAAAAAAAAAGGATAAATATGTTAAATATAATATTATATTTTTTTTTCTAATAAAATATTATTGAATGTATTATAATGTTTTACAAATTAGATTAGAAATTATCATTAAAAAATTATTTTAAAAAAATATTAAAAAATGAAAAAAAATTATCACAAGAATTCTAATCCTAAAAATTCTCTATCTCGATATCTCAAAAAATAAATAAAAATTATATTAGACGGGACGAAAATAGATACCACTTCTGGTTGCAGACATCAAAATATATATATATATATATATATATATATATATATATATATGTCTTTCATTACAAACAATTGACAAAATTCTAGCTAATTTCTCAAATTTGAAATCACATAATTTAAAATAATTTCTCCAACCTTGTTATGATCTTGATTCCAAAGAATGGTTTAGTCGAATCTTTGCATAGAGAAAGTAAAAGTCTACTTCTTCGTTGCCAACTCGTTTTCCTTTTCAATGGAATTGACATTAATTGACACCAATTTTAATGCATAAATAAATTTAAATTTTCAAGAACAAAAAATTCAATAAATTTCCAAAACCAAAATTTCATTGGACTTTTCGTATACAAATTCGCCTCTGATCTACGCGTCCTCAGTGAAAATTTATTATTCTTCTCTGTTCCCATTCCAGAGTTTTCCCCTTCTCTTCTCAGCTTTCGTCCTTCATCTGGGATTTTCTCGCCATTGGAGACTCCCCTTGTAAGAATCAACCCAACCCTTTTCCTTTTTCTCTTAGAGGTCAAGTGGGTTGGACATGGATCTTCGAACAAGACATGTTTCTAGCCATTTCCAGGGAGCTAACATTCTGGGTTGTCTGTACAAAATTGTTTTGTTCTTGTTGGTCGGGTGTATAGTGTAATGCTTCGGTTTGGTTGAGTTTGGGAGGAGGAAAAAGGGTTGTTTCTTTGTTTATTATTGTCGTCGATGTTGTCCTTTTCTCCTTGTCTAATAAGTTAAACAAGGGGCTGTTTGTTTATGAACTTTATTTTGGATGATGAACTATACCCTTTGAATCTGCTATTGCTTAGGCATTGGAGTCATCTAAATATTATCTTCTCTGTATAAGATGTTGAAGATTGAATTCTGATCTGCTTGTGTTTTTGAGATCTTAATGGAAAAGGGTATCTAAGAAATGATTTGTGGATGCATTTGGCAACTCTAGGTGCATGATTCAGCCCTTTGATTATCATGTTTTTTTGTTTATCATGTTAGATCTCTGGAATTCTTGTGTTTATCATGTTTTTTTGTTTATCATGTTGTTGAGAGAATATGATGCTATTGAGCAATTCTTGGCAGGCATTCTTGTGGGATTTTTGAGGTGTTGCTATTCAAAATGTCTTCTCCAAACAAGCGGAGAGACATGGATGTCATGAAATTGTGAGTTGATTGTTCATGATGCTTGACAAGTAAAGTTTTCTCATGAGTTTCTGTGTTCTTGCTGTTCTAATTGTTCTCGAGTTCTTGATAATCACTACAAGAAATTAAGGAAAAAATATCGTGAATGTGCTAACCTGAGCTGCAGAAACGTGAGATCCCACATCGGTTGGGGAGGAGAACGAAACATTCTTTATAAGGGTGTGGAAACCTCTCCCTAGCAGACACGAGCCCGAAAGGAAAAGCCCAAAGAGGACAATATTTGTTAGCGGTGGGTTTGGGTTGTTACAGGTCTAACCGTAAGGCTAACGACGATACGTAACAGCCTTATAAGGGTGTAGAAATCTCTCCCTAGTAGACGCGTTTTAGAAACCTTAAGGGAAGGCCCGAAAGGGAAAGCCCTAAGAGGACAATATCTGCTAGCGGTGGGCTTGAGCCAAGAAACTATTCTAGAATCCAGGATTTTTCGGGTATGCAGCTGTTCGATAAGAATCAACTGGGGAAAATATAAGTTTTGTTTAAGTCCAATGACCTTGAAACTGAACGTTTTTCGTGTTGGTGCTAATGCCGAAATTTTTTTTGTTTCTTCCCTTAACTGATACATAAAAATGATGAAAGCATTTGCCCTTCATGAATGATTTACTTGCTTATCGCTCTCAAGCCTACCATTATGAAGAAAGAGGTCCTTAGGGAACTTAGTTTAGCATAAATTTGAGTAGTAACTGAGCTTTCGACGAGCATGATCGAATCATTTACGAAGTTCGTGAGTTTATTTGATTAATGGGAGGAATTTTGTGGTAATCCGCTATATTTCCTTGTTTCAATTCTAATATGCTTAGTTCAACAATGCTGAATCCAGGATGATGAGTGATTACAAAGTGGAGATGGTAGACGACGGGCTCGGTGAATTTAACGTCGAATTCAACGGTCCAAAAGAAAGTATTCCCCATTCTCATGCTTTTGCTTCTATTACTATGTATTTCTATGCTGATGCATATGGTTGGATGGCTGAGTTTTCCCCTTAATTAGTGGTGCCACTTCCTAATGCTTTTAGTACCATTTCGACTCTTAAGTTCATCTCGTGTAGAACACTTTTGTATAGTTAGATAGCATGATCATCCTTGAACGTTACACACGCTTCTTCATAACGCCCACAAGTTTCGAAATATTTGACATTATGATGACGCACCATTTTGACTCTTAAGTTAGGCTCGTGTAGAACGCTTTTGTACAGATAGATAGCATGATCATCCTTGAACGTTACATACGCTTCATAACACCCATGATCATTTTATTTACTTACCCATGATCATTTTATATGCTTCAAACCTTCTTGGAAGTTTATTATCATCACTTGAACTTGCCTGCAACAATGACAGGCTTGTATGAAGGCGGGGTTTGGAAAATCCACGTCGAACTCCCCGATGCGTATCCATACAAGTCCCCGTCTATTGGGTTCGTGAACAAGATATATCATCCGAACGTCGATGAACTGTGAGCAAACTAGACCTCACATATTATGGCTATCGATTTCTTTAAGATTCTCATGTTTTCACTCTACTTGCAGATCTGGTTCTGTGTGCTTGGATGTGATTAACCAAACTTGGAGTCCAATGTTTGGTAACTTTAGAACAATTGCCATTCTACTTATTTTCAAGCTCAAAATCTGACATGAATGCTGACTGACATGTTTTTTTTTTTTTTTTCTTTACTTCTTTTCTGTTGTATACTTCCATTTTTCAGACCTATTGAATGTTTTTGAAGTTTTCCTTCCACAGCTTTTGCTCTATCCCAATCCTTCAGACCCGCTTAACGGCGACGCAGCGTCTTTAATGTTAAAAGACAGGAACCAGTACGATAAAAAGGTCAAAGGTATGAATTTCTTTTGAAAAGTATAGAATGAATGTTGTGTCATGATAGTACCATATCGAGTTCGTAAATGGACGTTGCTTCTTTTGGTATGTGTATACTTGGTATTGTTGAATATGTAGCTCATCTGTTAGGGGTATGAACTCCCTGTGTACAATATTGGTTCGGAACCTATAGATTTGTGTTGTTTTAGTCCTGAAACTGTAAATTCTCTACGGTGTGATCTCGGGTTTTGCATAATAGTGTCTTTACTTTTACATGTGTTGTTTGTTTGGTATGGCTCCTCTATTAGGGGTATCCATTCCCCGTGTACAATATTGGTTCGGAACCTATAGATTTGCGTCGGTTTAGTCCTGAAATTGTAAATTCTCAATGGTGTGATCTCGGGTTATGCATAATAGTGTCTCTACTTTTACGTGTGTAGTTTGTTTGGTATGGCTCCTCCATTAGGGGTATCAACTCCCCGTCTACAATATTGGTTCGGAACCTATAGATTTGCATCGTTTTAGTCCTAAAACTGTAAATTCTCTACGGTGTGATCTTGGGTTTTGCATAATAGTTTCTCTACTTTTACGTGTGTTGTTTGTTGGGTATGGCTCCTCCATTAGGGGTATCGACTCCCCGTGTACAATATTGGTTCGGAACCTATAGATTTGCATCGTTTTAGTCCTAAAACTGCAAATTCTCTACAGTGTGATCTCGGGTTTTGCATAATAGTGTCTCTACTTTTACGCGTGTTGGTTGTTTGGTATGACAGAGTACTGTGAACGCTACGCGAAAAGGGAAAATGTGGTGAATACGAGCGCGGAAGATGAGAGTGAAGAGGAAGTAAGTGATGAGGAAAGTGATTCGAGTGAGAATGATAATGATATTGCTGGGCATGTTGATCTGTAAGGGGCTTACTAGATTCACATTATCTATCCCTCACTTACACAAAAAGACATGGAATTGAACTGTTCCATCCACATGGCTTGTTGTTTGTAATGAAACAATGTTGTTGGTTGTGTTGGTATGTCACAATTAGGATGTAAAATTATGAATGCTTTTCATGTTTTGTGGTAAGTGGAAGTACACATAGCTGTTGTTGAAATGTTTCATGGCTCTACTTTGCTTTTCTATTTTTTTTTTTTATATAAATTTTGAAGAAAAGATTTATTTTTTTGAGTTTTATTTTTGAACTTTTTTTAAAATAGTTCACGAGTGTTATTGAAACTTTTGAAAGTTCGAGATATTGATGCTTGAGTTTAACAAATGGAATAACTTGTCGACTTTGGTGGCAATCTTTTCTTCGTGAGGTCCCAAAAGATGAACACTATCAGGAACTTGTAAATAGAGCATCTACTCTTCGGTGTCGATTTGTCATTCAGCGTGGGACTTGTCCAACTATTTAATCATGAACATGTTTATTGATTTCATTTCTAGAAGCTGACTTTGGCTCTGATACTAATTGACATCGCATTTACTCTCGCCCTTGAGCAAGTTAAGCAAGTTGGAGAACTCGAGCGAGCTCGATTCTTGCTGACACAAATGGCCTATCTCATAGCCCTTTGGAAAACAACGTCAGAGGAAGTTCTAGAGAATAATTTTTTTAGAAGTATACGTTATATGCTAGTAAGCAGTAAGAGAAACAATGACATGGGTAACATATAACTAAGTAGGAAGATTTGACAACTAATTTTATCACCTAACAGTGTGAGACAAATTAACTTTGGTAGGTGTAAACGTCAAAAGTGGCAAGGAGAAATACACCAATAAAATTACAAAAAAAGTAAATAACAAAGCTAGGATGAAAACAATTTAGAATGGACATGCAGGTAGGGCAACACGCTCTGGACAAGCATGACCATGTCATCTGTATATGGTCGAAAATGATTGCCCATCATATGCCACTCCATGGAGGAAAGTGTATTCAAGCTCGACATCCACGACTTCGGCTAAATTTTTCTCGAACTTCTTATAGGTAAAGTGGTTCAGAGCAAAGGGTTTGATATCGATATAGCTACTTGGGTTCAATTGGTGGTGAGGGAGGAATGGACAGTGGAAGTGATCCACGAAGCGCCGATTTCAAAGGGAGGGTACAAAGAGTGAATGGAGTCTAATTCAACAAGAACAGGGTAATGGTCGGTTGGTACAAACATCTTAAGCCCTTCAAGAATTCCAGCTAAAATCCACACCCTTTATAAAAAAAATGTTTCGTTCTCATCTTCAACAGGCGTGAGATCTCACAGTTTGGATAGTTTGGATAGTTCTGAAATCAAATTATCAAATTTGATTACGAAAGGGTGTGAACACCAAGATACAATATTTAATATAGATCATATTCATTAGAAAAAGAAGCATGAACACCAAAAAGTTTCGAGAAAAGAGAAAAGGTATGAGCACCAAAAAGACCAGATTGCAAGGCATCAAGGTCACGTCCAAATCATTATATTTCTACAGCATAATGATCTTTTCTTCTCCAAAGAAACACAAAAGAAATAATTATTTCTTTGAAATAAGGAAGTTTGACCTCTTAATTCTCACGAGATTTCTACCACTAGTCCACAGAAAAGCCAAAAGTTCAGACAAATGTGGGGCGAACATATTAAAGAATCCCAAGAAACAAATAAAACCCTTTTCAACTAAGCTACACCCTTTCTCTCTAGTATACATATACATGTCGATATTTTCTCGAACGGGTCTTTTTTCGATAACATGATTCGTTCGCTTTAACTTTAAGTACACATAATTTCACTTCAGAATTCTACCAAAAGATTTTACATAAGTATATCTATGAGTGACTATGGCTTGAACCCATTCCCTTTAAGCTCTCTGTTATTCACATGGTCCCCGTTAACTACTAAGTCAACCCGAGGGAGGTTTACTATCGAGATGCTTTTTGTTTGTATATCCAAAATATTCTCCACCGGTTGATATTTTTCTAGAGACAAGGGTGTTATGTTACAGAAGGCGCATGGTGATGGGTGTATGAATGGTCATAATCAAAGAGGATATTTTGAATGCCATGCGTGCAAGGAAAAGGCAGCAAAGACCCCACATATCACCCATTTCTCTAAGCCCTTCATTTTTATTCCTTTGTCATATTGCTTGAGTTTTAGTGACATATCAATCAAAATTCTTCTGTTCTATACGATTCTTTCTCTGGTCTGGTCACTCTCCTCTTTGCACCTATTCATTTTCTAATTATCCCTTTAGGACCATGTCTTTGTTAGTTTTTCACTTTGTCTCATATCACATGGAAATCAAAGTAAACTTTAGATTCATCTTCTAAGTTAATGATGTCGTCTAACTCCAAGCCACCATTAGTGGAAAGAATGCTGTGGTTAGCAGGCTATTAGACAGGGAAAACTCATCATTGAAGGGTTATAAAGAGAAAACAGGCTCCTGTGGGTAATCGAGTTGCTATATTAATGGTGGACCTCCTTTAAACTCACACACTCCACATTTTCTTCACACATCCATACCTTTTTCAGCAATTTCCTAACCAAAATCTTTGACATTCAAGGAAACAGGGTAAAGAAAAAGACTCCCAAATATCAGGTTTTTGTTGAGAGCAGGTGAAAGAAAGTGTACCTTGTGATGGTTTGGTAGAAAATGGGCCTTCAAATTTGGGAGTTGTTTTGTTGAAATGTATGAAATTCTTCTAGTCTCTTCAATCACTGTAGGGCTCAACTGCCACTTTGATGGCCAATCTCAGCCTCACCCACCTTGGCTTTCAAACTAAAACAAAGCCAATCAAATCCAAACCCTCTTCCTCTTGTTCTGTGGCGCATAAACAATGGAAATCTGCAGACCCATCTTCACCAGCCAAAGAATACCTTAGTTTTTTAATGGCTTCCTTCCTTTTCTGCATCAAATGGTAGGTTAGGTAGAATGCAACCTTCTTCAGCATAAGATTATATCATCTTTCTCCATCCCTTTCAGCTTTTTTTTCGATCTAAAAGCAGAAAGTTCATCATCCATTACCTGGAACAAAGAAAAGGGATTGTTATTGAGTATTATATCTCCTGAGATGTCAAGATTTTCAAATGAAATGAAGCAAAAAGATGGTAATCTGATATACCCATCTCCTCTTGCACCTTTTGATGTTGGCACTGATCCAATATCGAATAATTCTGTACCATCGTCTTCTTCTTCTTCTTTCAGCCGCATCAGCCCAATTCTTCTTCTAGTTATAGTGATTCTAGCAGTCATCTTCTTCGTTTCTGGTTTACTCCATTTGCTCGTTCGATTTCTGCTGAAAAGATCTTCCCCGTCAATCTACCATCACTCCAATCGATACTCAGAAAGGCCTGGATCTCACACACTCCAAAGACAGCTCCAGCAGCTCTTTCGCCTTCATGATTCAGGCCTCGATCAATCCTTCATCGACGCTTTGCCAGTGTTCTTGTACAGAGATATTATGGATTTGAAAGAGCCGTTCGATTGCGCCGTTTGTCTCAATGAATTTTCCTATCACGACAGGCTGAGATCGCTTCCCATCTGCAGCCATGCTTTTCATATCAATTGCATAGATACATGGCTGCTATCGAACTCCACTTGCCCTCTCTGCAGAGCCTCTCTTTTGAGCTCTAATTTTCCTCTCGAAAACCCTAATTTAGACGAGATTTTAGGGCGCGGAAACGGTTCTCACAGGCAACCAGAAAATCCTATTTCTGGAAATCATCAGAAACGAGTAACAACAACAACCGATGAATCTTCAAGGGAAATGAGAGTCTTCTCAGTGAGACTCGGCAAATTCAAAAAAATAAACAGCGAAGAAGATCAAGAACACGAAGAACAAATAGAAGAGGAAGGAGAAAGCAGCAACCAAAATCACCTAAACGCGAGAAGATGTTATTCCATGGGGACTTACCAATACGTCGTCGGAGATTCATATTTACAGGTGATGAAGGAGAAATTAAACTCGGCAATATTTCAGGGAAACGGAGAGGTTGAAGGTAAGAAAATCAGTGGGAGAAGTAAGGGGGAAAGCTTCTCGGTGTCGAAGATTTGGCAATGGTCGAAGAAGAGTGGATTGCCGATTCCGAGCAGCTCGAACAATCAATGGCGGCCAGAATTTGTCTGAAATCTTCTTGAGTTTGATCGATATCAATGGAACTTGGATTGTATCAGAGAAATGAGATCAAAATGATTTGTTTCTTCGATATTGATTGGAACTTGGTTTTCTGAGAGAGTGAACGTTTTCAAAATTTGAAGCTTCAAAGTGTTTTTCAAAATGATCGTCTCTCAGACCGCCATGTGTGGAAAACCTTCGTGATCTTGATCAGGAATTTGCACAGCAGAACATGAAGAAGATGGAGTATAATTACTGGAAATTTATAAGAGGTGAAAATTTGATACTTAATTTTTGTTGATTTTTATATTTTTTATTTTAAACTTTGCATAAAAAGGCTGATTTTTTTGTATTAATTTCTAGATTTTTTTAATTAAAAAAATTAGAATTCTGATCGGAGTTTCTATCTTCTCTCCCATTTAAATAGAGATTCTATGTCCCCTGTTTGACCTGAACTTGTGTAACTACTCAAGCTCATAGTCAGTAGATATTGTTTGCTTCTGCTGGTTAGTATGGAGTTAGCCTCACTCATTTATCTCTCATTTAAATAGGGATTCTATGCCCTGTTTGGCCCACCATCGCCCTAACAATAAATTTGTGTCCGTTATTTATGGTCATCAGCCTTAAGGTTTTATCTCATCCATTTAAATAGGGATTCTATGCCCTGTGTTGGGGGGAGTGAGCTTTTGTAATAACTCAAATCCATCGCTAACCGATATTGTCGGCTCCTATTCGGTCGTCAAGCTCACGATTTTATCTGTTGGACAATAGTGGGCTTTTTATAGATATTGTTCGCTTTTGACTATTACGTATTGGTCGGTCGTCAACCTCACAGTATTTGTTAGGGAGAAGTTTCCACATCCTTGGTTTGTTCTTCTCTCCAACAGACGTGAAATTTCTCAATTCACTCGAGTTAAATTGACATCTCGAGCTTAAACATTATAAGACATTGAAATGTTTTGCTATTGTGAACATTGATCATAAATATTTGATGGACTCCTCGTATTCCGATATGAGATCGGACTGTATTTCTTAGCGGTCGACCAGTAACAACATAAAACAAATTTGGACAAGTTTCGTGTAATTCCCGTCTTCTTCTTATGTGAAAAATAGGAGAAAGAGTTGGAACGTTGGAATTTAATGAATATAAATTATAAATTCAAAACTTATTAAATATTTTTAAAATTTTAATGATATATTAGCTATAAATTCGACAATAAGAATTTACATAAATGAAACTCTATTTGAATTATGCAATTCCATTTTTGGTAAATGAATTATACAAATTTAATTGAAAAAAAAAACCAAAATCATATCAACTACCAATGGTTTCGCTACACGTCACCCTCACACAGAAAGTAAACCTTCTTGCACACGTGTACCCGCCGCCATTGGCGCCTCTTAACGGTCAACATCCAGCTCATCAGTTGAAAAAAGATACGTTAAATTACCACCACCGGACGGAAACCGCCCAGTCAACTTCACCAGAAACGGAAAAAAGACCGCCGCAGAACCCTATACATCCGCCGCCAACTTAACCGGAGCCGGCACAGCAGCGAACCGTTCGGAGAAGTTCTTAAACCCACCGTTGCACTCCTCCTCTTCGAAATCCACATCGCCGTTATTTCCCTCGTCGAAATTCAAAGCGTAACTGATGGGATCATAATGGAATTTCCCAAGCTTCACGGCAGCGGGCCGGTTCCGGTTGAACCGACGAATGAACGTTTTCCATCTCGGACCGGCGACGATCTCGGACCATTCACGAAGCTTCTTCAGAGATCTAACTCCGCCGGTCCACCAGTGATCCTCGCCGTCTAAGGTGGCTTTCGCTCTCGCTCCCGCCTTCGCCCTTTCCCACCAGGAAATCTCGTCGGAAACCGACCGACGAGGTCCGAAGCAAGGGAAGCATAAACAATTATATCGTCCGGAGACCAAAAGAGCGTCGGCGCCGCCGATTTCTCCGGTGGACTCCGGTTCTTTGAAAGCTCCGTCACGGTCTCCCATGGCCGCAAATTAAGGATTCACAATCGGAATAGAGTTATGTATATAGGGCCAATGGGTTTGAAGAAAGAAACAATGGGTGACCGGAAACCACCGGTAACGTGGTGGGGTCCAGTGTTTGTTATCCGGTAGTTGGATGATCGAGCACTAAAGTAATTATTTATTTTTTGGAAAAAATTGAAAAAGCAAATTATTTTGTTTAGAGTCGTTGTGGGAGGTGGGGTATGATCTGGTGCTTCGCAAACAGAATAGATAGTACAAAAAGGGTGGGGTCAGGGATGAGCTGGCAGTTGTAGGATGAGGCGTTGATTTGGGGATGTGGGGGCCCACTTAGGGAATCCAATTTTAGGTGGCGCTGCTATCCACCTACTAATATCCACTCTTTATTTTTGTAGATTAAATTAATACAAAAATAATTGTATCTTATCTTGAAAAATATTCTTTAAACCTTTTTAAAGTTAATACTTTTAAATTAAAAAAATTAAAAAATATATAATTACAAATAATTTTGAATTTTTAAATTTTCGTTAATACTCCTAATTTTTTTAAAGATTTTTAACAAATTAGTATAAGATCTTAAAAAAATTTCTTAAAATTTTTAAAAATTTAAAATTATTTAAAAAAATTTATGAATATTTTTAAATAAAAATAAATAGAAGTATTAATAAAACTTTTAAATATTTTTAATTTTTGAAAGTTTATCCTAATTTTTAATTATTTTAAAGTTTAAATATATTATTCAAACTTTTAAAAGGTTAAGAATATAATTTAAATAAATACGTGTTTGAATTTTATTTTAAAATTGTGTTTAAATAAATGGTAAAAGATTCTTGTGCACACTAAGTCAAAACTCTTATTTATTGTAATAATTATAACGAAGGGTTTATGTGCAATTAATTATAGTTAAAATATTATATTATATTTTTTTTATTTACAATTTTTTTAAAGAAATTATACGGGATTGGAAATTATCCATTTAAAAGATTATTTGAAATGAATATTTTTTTTTCTTTTAAGAAAATGAAAATTTACCCGTGTAAATAAAATTTTAAATCTTTATGTGAAAACATCTACCGTCCTCCAACAAAACTGAAAACATTGTATTTTTTTTCAGACATGTCACGAATATCCAACATAAACCTAAATTTTTACATTATGTTTCAACTCGGACAAAAGAGAGCTCGAACATGTCAAGAACTATGAGCGTAGTTATTGTTTTAATCTCTCCCAAGTGTCTACGGTGCAATGCCTATCTTGAATGTTAATGTACTTAAATCTCACCGTAATTTTACATCATCAACTAGATGCATTGTAACTAGTTTGACCTTCCTCAATCTCTGTGAAAATAAACCGGAAACTTTGCGAAGATGAGATTGAAATAGGTGTTGGGATAGGGTCGAAGAACCGTGGATATATGTAATAATAACTATTAAGTCTTTTATACCGAACTCGAGAATTATAGTTTAGATTTGGGACAAGCAATTGAAAAAAAAAAATTTAATTAAATAAAGCAAATGGAAATAGCTGGATTCGAACACAAGAACGCGACGCAGATTGGGTTACGACCTGATAGTTAGGGCTAAATATCCATCTGCTCAATCAGCAAAAATTCTTCAGGTGGTTCAGTTTTTTTTACACTCTCTCGAGTCTTCCACTAGCATTCTGTCTTGCGTCCACCTCCTAGTAGAACGAAGGTAATGATCTTTACTGTTCATCTTTAAAATCTACATTCTTTCAATTTTACGATTTTTTTTGTTTAGATCTAGAATTTTCTCTGGAGTTCTTGAGTAATTTTATTCGCAGTCGCATATTTCAGTTCGGATGTACTGATTCGATGTGTTTTGCTATTTTCATCTCTTTATCCCACTTATGAACGAAGAAGTTTTCGATTTTTCATGATTTTTGTTTATCTTTGATGATATCGATACATGCTTTTGTGAGATTCTGCAAAATGCGCGACCTAATAAGACCTTCAATGGTTTTTTGTTTTGTACTCTTGGTTCCTTGTCTGATTCGCATCTTACATTGGAAAATTTTAGGTTCAGTAGGTTCCACTTCGTTATTTTAGTGCAAATTCTTCATTTATAACCTGGCGTCTGATTTATAATTTTTTTTTAATGATTAATGGGATTTATTGCTGATTTTTGCTGAATACTACATCCTTATACAGTTCAAACTTTGTGATGGCGACTGAATCCAAAACCGCTACTGAGGAAGTTAAGATTGATCTCTTTGAAGATGATGATGAGTTTGAAGAGTTTGAGATTAATGAAGGTACGGTTTATGATCTTACTACTTTCTTTCTTAATTCCTCCAAGTTCTTCACTACTGGTTCCATTCTTTTTCATACATGGTTTCCCGACGTGCAATTAATAATGGTCTGGATGTGATTTTGATTGATAAATTGTGGTCTTGGTCCAACTTTATTTCTAAATTCTAAATTTTAGATTCAAATAAAGGGGGAGAGAGATAGAGAGAGGCAAAATCCTTTTGCTGTTTAACAATTTCTAATTGTTGTAGACTCAAATGGTGGATATGCATTGATCTTGATATGCTCTCAAGGAAAGAAATAGAAATTCATGTTTTATAGATGGAGATGCGGGTGAAGAAGCATGTTTTTTGTTGCTTGATTGGAAAATTTTGATGGGCAATACATCTGTGCTTTGAGGGAAAGAGATTAGAGGCATAAAGCCATGGATAAGGCCAGAGTTGAACCATCATTTTTCATGGTTTGCAGTTGATGCGTTCCATTATGTTTTAGAACGTGGTTAGAGTCAATGATTATCAATTGGAATGTGGTTAAAGATACTTCCATATTCTGGGAGCAATAAGATATCTTAAATTACGCATCCAGATCATATGCCTGGTCACTTGATGACCTCTCATCTAATTCTTGGACTCTTGAACTCTACTTATCCTTAAACAGAAAAAGCTAGGGTGATGTGGAAATGTTGGAGTTGTTTATAGATATGTAGGATTGTGAATAATTGTGCTCGAGATAGCTATGTTTGTCTCTTGGTCTGTATATATTATGTCCTTGTTCGTGCCCATTTTGCCAGATATATCCAGTTAATTTTTCTCCGAACTCTTAAACTCCACATAGATGTGTCATTGCTGGTGCCTTGGACTCTCGCTTGTGGCTTGAAAGATGTATGTGCTAAAGTTGCCAACTGACATGCAGTGTCTTGATAATAAAATTGCTTGTAAAGGTTGGAACTTGGAAGTGATTTATAGGCATGCTAACGTGAATAGATTGTTTCGAGTACCTTCATCACTTAAGGACAAAGTGGTTAGAGACAGAAAGAGACGGCTTCTCGTCGGGGCACTTACTTTTTATCGGTTCTGGCAGTTAGTTACTGGGTTGATTATCATACAAGGGAAGCACTGTGATACTCTCTGATATGCGTCTAGTCCTAGTAAATCAATTCTAATCACAAGTAACTTGAGCTCATCTCTCAGAGACCTCTCTCTTAGATGCTGATGTAGAGCTTGTTACTCGCGGCTTCTTGTTCATCCTCTCTCTTCCTCTCACTGATAAAAAAAATGAATCTGCTTCTTGATCTCTATGGGTTTGATAGAAATTTGGTTCCAATAGAAATACTAATCTAAGCATTCTGTTATCGTAGACATTTCTGATGTTATTAATGATCATGTCAATGACAGAGTGGGAAGTCAAAGAAGGGAAAGAAATTACTCAGCAGTGGGAAGACGATTGGGATGACGACGATGTCAACGACGACTTCTCGTTGCAGCTTAGGAGAGAATTGGAGAGCTATACCGAGAAGAAATGAGAAGAAGTTTTGTCCTTAAATGTTTTCATCTTTAAGATCTCATGTTTTAACCAGGTCTTTTGATCCCATGTGGTTTTATGCCGTGGTCTATCCTTGTACATGATGATATTATGAAACATGCTTAGAAGCCTAAAACATTGTTACCTTTCAGATCAGAACATTGGAAAATCGTGACGTTTGACACCGAAGAAAACTTCATTTTCTTGTTGGCACGGAACATGATCTTCGTTCACGAATCTTGCTATGGTTTGATTGAGATTTATAAGCTGTTTTGTTCTGAATGTTGGCTGGAATAGAAAACTAAGTTTGTTGTGGGTTTGTTCATTACGTGGTAGCAGAAAATAAATGGGCTATTATCTTGAACATCTTTTGATTGTACTTGGTGCATTTTTATTGTTTCCCTTCAAAGAACACATGATGAGTGGACCAATTCTCTGAGGATTAACAGATTTGAAATCCTTCTTCCCTTTGTTTTCTTTCTTTGGGTTTAGACCGTCTGTGTATCAGTATCTACACCTTCGATGTACATGACCATCGACAGCCATGGTACGTCTTATTCTCGTGTTTGAGAATTCAATGAACATCATGACATGGTCTTTACCACGAGAAAGATTTATGATTTGAGATTCGTTCTTCATCACATCTTAATAGGAAGAGACGTAAAAAAAATTCACCATTGCGTTTGAGATGGTTGGCAATAGATTTTGGAGGTGAAAAAGAATTGGGAAACGGAGAAAGGTGCAATGCTCGATAATAGAGGAGGTGAACGTTTAGAACGAGAATTGGGTCCTTTTCAGATATGAGAAATGGAGAAAGGTGCAACACTCGATAATATAGGAGGTGAACGTTTAGAACGAAAACTGGGCCCTTTTTATATATGAGAAATGGAGAAAGGTGCAATGCTCGATAATAGAGGAGGTGAATGTTTAGAACGAGAACTGGATCATTTTCAGATATGAGAAATGGAGAAAGGTGCAATGCTCGATAATAGAGGAGGTGAACGTTTAGAACGAGAACGAATTGGATCGTTTTCAAATATGAGAAATAGAGAAAGGTGTAACGCTCGAAGGAGGTGAACGTTTAGAACGAGAACTGGGTTTCTTTTAGATATGAGAAATGGAGAAAGGTACAACGCTCGATAAAAGAGAAGGTGAACGTTTAGAATGAGAACGAACGAATCTTAACAGTCAAGTCAAGATTCGTTCGTTCTCATTTTGTTTAGAGAATCGTGAGTGAAGCGATTCGAGCGCAAATATTGATATATAATAGGGATAGGATTCGAACAAAAGGATTATTCAATCTCTTCCCCCAGTAACTCAGCCATAAATTCGAAGAGAAAAATTGACCACAATCTCCCAAGTTCATCCCCTTCATATATTACAAAAGTAAATTATTATAAAATATAAAATAAAAAAAAACAAAGAAAAGAAAAGAAAAATATTCGACAACAATCCCCACCCACAAGAAATTCTCCATTAACCCCACTTTCCCCCCTTCTTCTTCTTCCCTCTTAGCCCCTCCCCTTTCTCAAATTCTCCAACTGTTTCACCAATTACAGTAACGACCTCCACCCCACTTGCAGACGGCGGCGACGGCGGCGGCAGAGGCGCTTCTTCTGAACTTCATCTCCCTCCGGCCACCGCACCCGGCGGAGGAAGTGGGTGTCACTTGTCAGCTGAACTTGATTCATCTTTCTCTTATAAAGGGTCATTTTGGTGCTCCAAAACCAAGCCAAATTTAGGAACAACCGCGCAAGTTCTGCAAATTGGGCAAATGGGTGTCTTCAAAAGCCATGAATCTATGCACTCAACATGGAAACTATGCCTGCAATTGGGCAACAATCTGCATCTTTCCCCTGTTTTGAAGCCCTCCAAACAAACCACACATTCCAAATCAACGCCATTTGGGCTCTGTTTTTCCCCTGATTTGTACTCATAACAAGGCAGCTTCTCCAAATCCTGATTTGAAAGGTTCTTCCCCAAATTGCTTCTCCAAATCCCTTCCCTTTCTCCTCTGAAAGCTCTCCCCACAATACAGACATGAATCACTACCAGAACAGCGATTCCGACCAGCAACAGAACCGCCGACACCACAATCTCCATAACCATAGTACTTGAATTCAAAAACCAAACACCCAGACAACCAACCAACCAACCAACCAACCCCAGAAGTTTCAAAAGGCTGAAAGGTTTTGTGGGTCTGTTCTTGTGTGTTTGAATGTCTCTGTCACGTATAGAAATCACTCATCTTGGATCTTCAAGATTACACCTTTTTCTTTGTTTTATTCACAAAGAAAAGGGCTAGAGAGAGAGAGAGAGAGAGAGGAATTTGGCAATGAAAGAGAGTTCTTGTGGCCTTGTCCTGTTTTGGGTCACAAATTTCTCAAATTTCTCGAACACCCTTTTGAAAGTTCTTTCGTTTGGATCATTTGAGGACAGTTTTCACCTCAGGAAATGCAAAAAAGACAAGACAGTGAGAGCAATTGACAACCAATTTCCATCAGCTGCTTCTGAGTAGAAGAATGCCATCACTTTAAGGTATCTTAGAGAGGTAAGAACATAAAGTTTTTGATTTTATAATCCCTTGCTTCTTTTTTAGCTTTTGTGTAAAAAGCGGTCATTTAAATGCTAACTCAACCTACTTCGACGGTTTAATATACATATCTTCGATCAGAAATCAAAAATTGGAATCTCTAAACTAAAAAAAGAAACCCTTAAATGAAGCGTAAA
The DNA here is from genome assembly GCA_033971965.1 of Cucurbita ficifolia. Lineage (NCBI taxonomy): Eukaryota > Viridiplantae > Streptophyta > Magnoliopsida > Cucurbitales > Cucurbitaceae > Cucurbita > Cucurbita ficifolia. The sequence goes on from CM066979.1 coordinate 804,665, forward strand.
CACTAACTCTTTAAAGTCAACGACGTTTTACTGTGAAGTCAATGTCTTATTATTGAATAGATAAGTTAGAAACTATTGTGTGAGATCCCACGTTAGTTGGAGAAGAGGACAAAAGACCATTTTATAAGAGTGTGAAAACCTCTCCCTAGCATACGCATTTTAAAAACTTTGAGGGGAAGTACAAAAGAAAAAACCTAAAGAGGACAATATATGCTAGCGGTGGGCTTGGGCTGTTACAAATGGTATCAGAGTCAGACATCGAGCGATGTGCCAGCGAGGAGGCTGGACCCTGAAAAGGGGTGGACACGAGGCGGTGTGCCAGCAAGGATGCTGGCCCCGAAAGAAGGTGGAATGGAGGGTCCCACATCGATTGGAGAATGGAACGAGTGCTAGCGACAACGCTAGGTTCCATATTATTTGAGAACGAAACACCATTTATAAGGGTGTAGAAACCTAGAAAATGACAATATCTACTAGCGATAAGCTTGGAGTGTTACATATTATTTGAGAGTCTTCGTACACATAGCTCTCTATGTTAAAATTATAGAGAGCTTTACTCGAGTTTTATGATAAATCGAATGAATGAAAGACAAAGTTTAGCAATGATTGGAATGGTCCTTTTCCAACACCAAAACTTGTGTAAGAAAAAAGAGGTATAGAAAGAATTGGATGCCAAATTGAAGTGTTACATAGACAACAAACCATTACTCATAACCCCACATGGCATGAAGTGATTAGAAAAAGACAAGTGGAAGTTTTTAATTGTAAATTAGGAGAATCTAATCATGTGTACAAAGTCTTATGATTGACAGAATCCAATCATTAATTTATTACATCCAAATTTTGATTGTCATTGTTGGATTATTGTCTCTTTCGCCATTAGGGCTTTTTTTTTTTTTTTTTTTTTTAATAGTATTGGGTTAATCTATGTTCCTAGTTTTGGGCTTTAATGATTTTTTTATGTTTGAATATTCGTTAATTTAAAATAAGCTGAAATGTTTTAGTTACTCAGCTGGATTGAGTTTTAAGTAATCGAAAGAACTGAATCGATTAAAGCAAAGAAAATTTAACCTATGGAAGTAACGTTAAAGGTTCCAAAAGAATTGTCGTGGTGTTGATGTGATATTAATATAGTTAATAATTGGGCAGTTATCTCGAGAGAAACATAAGTATAACAATCCAAGCTCACCACTAGCAGATATTGTATGCTTTGGCTCGTTACGTATCGCGGTCAACCTCATGGTTTTAAAACGCGTTTATTGGGGAGAGATTTTCACATTCTTATAAAGAATGTTTTGTTCGTCTCTCCAACCGATGTGGGATCTCACAATCCACCCTCCTTGAGGGCCAGCTCCTCGTTGGCACACCGCCTGTTATCTAGCTCTGATACCATTTGTGTCCACTGCTACTAGATATTGTCCATTTTTGCTCATTACATATCGTCGTCAGCTTCACCATTTTGAGTTAGTTGAGTTAGTGACGGAATGACTAAATAGCGTTCAGTTTCACAACCCTACCAAACTCAAATCAACCCATGTATACCCTAAATTTTAGTTTAGAATTCCACGAAAGTAATAAAAAAATGAATGGGCAAACTAGGGTAGTCAAAGGGTTAAAAGTTTTTTTAACTATTCACTTTTTTGTCCGTTAAAACATAAATATATATACATACACCTTCTATTAAGAAGTCCGAGACTTGAACCCCTTTACCCTACGTGTCCTTAAAACCTTAAAAAAAACGAACCATTTGCTTCTTTATACTATCTTTTCATTAATATATGACTAAACCCTAAACTCTAAACTCTAAACCGTGAGCTGTGAACACTGACCCCTAAACCGTGAACCATGAACCCTGAGCCCTAAACCCCAAACGATTGTTTTAGATATCAAAATGCTAATACCCATCACAAAAGCTCCTAAAATTAGCCTTCAAAAACCCTAAAACAAGAGAAAAAAAAATCACCTTAATCCATGTTAGTGAGTAACTAATCGACAATTAAGGCGGTAAAAAGTTAAATATCACCCAAAAATTTGACTGTATCTTCAGTCAATTACCACAGCTATTCACGTTTAGCCTTGAAAAAGCTTCACCCTTTAAACCCCAACTCCTAAATTTAGTCACTTTCTTCCCTCTCTTTACACATCTATTCATATATACATACCCACAAACATGATCATGTTCTTAAGAAACATTGTTTTTTTCTAACATTTTTTCCTTAAACCCACCAAAAAAACAGCAAAAAAGACAAGATCATAGACCAGAGTTGCATCCTTATTCCTTCTTTCTGCCGTGAATCCTTCTTATCAGTCGTTTAGATCTTCGTTTTTTCTCGTTTTTTGTTTCAATGGTGAATACAGATACAGCAAGAACAGTCGTCGGGATCATAGGTGGAAAACTCTAATCTAATCAAATCATAATCATAATCTTCGATCACTAATCCATATGATTAACGTTTGAATCTATAATTATGTTTATTTTCCAGGAAATGTCATCTCATTCGGTCTATTTACCTCTCCAATGTAAGCTATAATTTGAGTTTTTTATTAAAAAAGTTCATTGATTTCTTGGTGAGATGGTTATAGTGCTTCGAAAAAATGGGATTTCTTATGATGAACTGGGAGAGGAAAGAAGCTCCTTTACCGAGGTCAAGGAGAGAAGCAACTTTACCTCGTTCAAGAACTTACTTTTAACTTTTTGATGCGTGCAGCCCGACATTCGTTGCGATAGTGAAGCGCAAGAGCGTGGAAGATTTCAAGCCCGATCCTTACCTAGCCACCGTCCTCAATTGCGCTATGTGGGTATTGTATGGAATGCCCTTCGTTCATCCCGATAGCATCCTTGTCGTTACGATCAACGGGATCGGGTTTTTCATCGAGATTTCTTACCTTTCGATCTTCTTTATCTACTCTCCGTGGGTCAAGAGAGTACGTAATTTCGATCTAAACCAAATATTTTATCGTAATTTTACGTTGCATGGCTTTGTTTTCTCATGCAATTTTGTTTTGCAGAAGAAGATTTTGGTGGTTCTTTTGGTTGAAACTATCTTCTTCTCTATCATTCTCCTCATTACTCTCTTTGTTTTCCATAACACCACGAGTAGATCTTACTTCATTGGTGTAATTTGTATTATCTTCAACATCGCTATGTATACGTCCCCGTTGACCGTCATGGTACGTCCTACCGAGCTACTACTTCCCGTGCAAAACTTGTTTTTGTTTTTTAAATTTTGCTAAAGTCTCGAGCTTTGTTTCGTTTTTAGCGAATGGTTATCAAAACGAAGAGTGTTAAGTATATGCCGTTCACTCTCTCGCTTGCCAACTTTTGTAACGGTGTCGTTTGGGCCATTTACGCCCTTCTCAAATTCGATCCTAACGTGTTGGTAAGTAAGCCGCTCCGATCCCTTGACCTACCATAAAAAGTCAACATCTCGTGAGTTGACTTTTTTTTTTTTTTTTTTGTTCAGATTCCAAACAGTTTGGGAGCTCTTTCTGGGTTGATACAGTTGATTCTGTATGCAACTTATTACAGAACGACAAACTGGGACGATGACAACAGGTCGTCTAACAGGCAAGAAGTGCAAATGAGCGACGTGTAGTTTTGGGAGGTGGATAAAATGGAGACATGCAGCGAAGTCGACATGTCGTCAGTTGAACTCTCAGCTAAATAATTTTGTGTAGTCTAATTAATTGCATTAATTCTTTTATTGCTTTGTACTTTCTCTTTCCCCACACCAAATTTATTCTTACAAAGTTCCTTTTTGGCTATTAATTTAATTTCAACTCCAATTTTCTCTAAGTTCTTTTATTTTTCGAGTTTATGTGGAACAAAATTGACGTAATGGACCGAAACGTTTGGATTGTTACAAATTGTATCAGAGCCAGTCACCAAGTGGTGTGCTAGCTAGGGCGTTGGCCCCTGGATTTGGGTTGTTACAAATTGTATCAGAGCCAGTCACCAAGTAGTGTGCTAGTTAGGGCGTTGGCCCCTGGATTTGGGTTGTTACAAATTGTATCAGAGCCAGTGACCAAGTAGTGTGCTAGCTAGGGCGTTGGAACCTAAGACCTTGGCCTCGGAGTGGATTATAAGATCCCCTAGTGTGCTAGCTAGGGCGTTGAAACCTAGGACCTTGGCCTCGAAGTGGATTATAAGATCTCACATTTGTTGTAGAGTAGAATGAAACATTTCAGACCTAGAACCTAGGACCTTGGCCCCAAGGGGGTGAATTATAAGATACCACATCAGTGGGGGAGGAGAACGAAACATTTCTTATAAGAGTAACACGTTTTAAAATGGTAAAGCTGATGGATACCACATCGGTTGGAGAGGAGAACGAAACATTTCTTATAAGAGTAAACACCCTATTTGATATCATATTAATATTTAATTATTAGAATTAAAATAACATAATTGAAACTTCATTAAAATTAATTTTGGTTGGCTATATAGACAGAGACATCAAAGCTCGTAGACTTCAAATAAAAAATAAAAAATAAGAAAATAACGTTAAAAGTTCTCTGTTTTTTTTTCTTTCGACTTTTCCAAGGTTGGATACTATAAATAGTCGTCTAATTAATTAATTAATTAATTAATATCTACATGTATAAAACAAAACAAAAAACAAGAACCTAACTTTTATTTATTTTGTCACATGTTTTGTGAGTTTATATCTACGGAATGTTCTATAGACATGTGCGCAATTTGCTAATCGAGAGAAGTATAATTCTCATCTCCAGTCACGTTTAATAGACGGAAAGAAATCCGTTCAATAGACGGAAAGAAATCGTTTCTCATCTTCTCTCTCATTTCTGATTTGAACGAAGATTTTCTGATAGAATGTAGAGACTCGAGCCTCTAACCTTTTGAATTCTTTTAGATGTTTTCAACCTCTTTCATGGGTTGTGATCCTTTTGGAGCTCTTATCGGGGCAACACGAGCAAGTACTATGCCAACTAGGAATTATCGAGTCTCATTAATGTTTCGTGATGTCACCTTGAGCATCAGAATATCATCCACCTCGGTAGCTCGTTTAGTCAGATTTATTATTGAACTTTCATGGGTTGTGATCCTTTTGGAGCTCTTATCGGGGCAACACGAGCAAGTACTATGCCAACTAGGAATTATCGAGTCTCATTAATGTTTCGTGATGTCACCTTGAGCATCAGAATATCATCCACCTCGGTAGCTCGTTTAGTCAGATTTATTATTGAAGAATCGACCATTGAGTTGACTCTATCTTTGAGACCTCCTTGACATCCATCCCTTTCGGCATTATCGGGAGATGGACCCTCTTGTATCCATTCAAAGTTATTTCTCCATACTATGTCGAAGTCTAGCCCTATATAGCTTAATTGGGATTTTCAGGTACATGATGCACCCATCCTCCTTAGTCATATCCCAAAACTTCTCTCTCTCGCCCCTTGCCATGGCCCGACGGATGACACTCGTATGCCATAATTACTGTAACAATCCAAGCCCACCGCTAGCAGATATTGTCCGCTTTGGCCCGTTACGTATCGTCGTCGGCCTCACGATTTAAAAACATGTTTGTTATGTATTTCCATCAGCCTCACTGGTACACTGCCCGGTTCTGGCTCAGATACCATTTGTAACAGCTCAAACTCACTGCTAGCAGATATTGTCTACATTGACCCGTTACCTATCACCGTCAACCTTGCGATTTTAAAAATCCTGAGGGAAAGCCCAAAAAGAAAAGTCCAAAAAGGAAATTATGTACTAACGGTGGACTTGGGGCGATTACAATTTCTCTTATCTGCAACGTGAGAATCACAACCTACTCTCTTTTCGTACAATTGTGACATGACACACTTAGTTGATAATTTTTCTAGTCGTAGGTATTAGAATGCTTGCAACTAAGACACAACGGCTACTAGGTGATGTTACCAAAGTGACGATGTTTGAAAGAACTTGTAGTAAACCGTCACTAATATATTTATCTTGACAATGAAACAATTTTTATTCGTTTTATAATGACGTTATATTACTATCATCATTAAACAAATTAGTGTAACGTTAAAAACATGTTTAACAAAAAAGAGTGGTTTGACAATTTTAGTTTTCATAAATAATGTATTTACGACGACTTTCCTTCACACGTCGTTCTTAAGTTTTCTAAAAGTTCGATTCAGACACTAAATATTTATATATTTGTATTTTTTTAAAATTCAAATTATGATGCAAAAGGTGTGAACATGAAATATTCCACACGTATTCTTTACAATAATGATTAAAATGTGAATAATAAGTTGAAAAATTAGATAATTTGAATAATAACAACCTCGAATTTAATAAATAATAATATATATATATATATATATATATATATATATATATATAATTAGTAAGTCCTTAAATAAAAAAAATATCTATTATGTCCTTAAATTTTTTAAATTTGTTCTTTTTAAGTCATTTAATTTGTGTATAATATGTAAATTCCGGACCTATTTAATATATTTTTAAAAAAATTTAGATATAAATTGAATTTTATATTTAATATTAGAGTATTAAATTATAATAATAAAGAAAGTAGCTTTTTAAATTTAATAAATGAAATAAAATAAGCGTCAAAATTGGATGCTAATGATATGAAATGTAGACGTGTGCAACTAAATAACCTCATAATTTGAAGCTTTTATTATTATTATTATTATTATTATTATTTATTTATTTATTTATTTCCATTTTTAGGTTTGAGATATTGACATCCATTGATAGATGTGGATTAAATAAGGAAAAATACCAATTTATTTTGGCAAGGGGATTGGGTGTTATACTTTATGTCTTTTCTCCTTTTTTTTAGATTTTAAATGAAATTTGTTCACCTACGAACTTACAAAAATCACGGTTATACTCGAGAATGATCTGATAAGATACTAGAAATGTCTGTTTGATTTTCAATGTCGAGGCGTATGAGAATTTAGGAGGGAAATTTCTGTTTAAATGGAGAATTGGGAGGAAAAGGGGAGAGATTCTTTCCTGTCCCGGTCGGGTGGTTGTGAGATCTCATATCAGTTAGAGAGGAGAACGAAAGATTTCTTATAAGGGTGTGAAAACCTCTCCCTAATAGACACGTTTTAAAATTGTTAGGCTGATGGCGATATGTAACGAACAAAAGCGAACAGTATCTATTAGTGGTAGGCTTGAGCTGTTACAAATGGTATCAGAGCCAGACATGGGACGGTGTGCCAGCAAGAACGCTGGCCCCTAAGAGGGTGGATTGTGAGATCCCACATCGGTTGAAGAGGGAAACAAAACATTTCTTATAATAGTAACATACGCGTTTTAAAATCGTAAGGCTGACGGCGATATGTAACGGATCAAAGCAGACAATATCTGTTAGTAGTGGGTTTGAGTTGTTACAGTGATTCGAGTTGGTTTACCCAACTCAACCTTTATGGTTTGGATTTGGTAGTCTGGGTTGATCGGGTTATCAAATCATATGAACACTCTTAATTGATTCGTTACTTAAATGTTACTTGAAACATGAAAAGACATCCACTCGTCGTGAAAGAAAAACCATACCAGCCCAATAACTCGCCCGTTTCTTCCAAGTGATTTTTTTAAAGTATCATCACGTGTTTAAATATAATATTAAACAATAATTTTATTCATAATTATAGATATTTTACCCATTAAATTATATCCAAATTGGCATTTATGATATATTAATGGCATAAAGTTTCAATATTCAATAATATTCCATACAACATGTAAGCACTTCAAATGAAACAAAATAGTATGAGAAAACATCTCAAGCACAAAGGACTTTTTGGCCCATATTTTGTTGTGACATAAAACAGACATTATTTTTATATATTTTATGAGAGTTGAAAAACATTAGACAAATCTTAGTGTCTTGAAACAACGTTAAACTATTCATATTCTTAGCTTCTTAGCTCCATTTTTTGTCTCAACTTTTCATACTTGAATGAGAAAGAGAATATGAACACTTTGGAAATGATTTCGATTACTTATCCCATCCATCACCTCGAGCTCCGATTATCAAATTCTCCAATCTTTTTTCTACTCTCGATGTCTCTATTCCAACCCTAGAAATTTTAGCCTGCAAAGTAAAAAGAATACGATTAAACAGATTAAGCTTAGTTTACTTTAACTCGTAACTCATATCGAGTCTCAGTAAGTCAGGTTCCTTATTACTTAATAGAGTCTCACATTGACTAATTAAGAGAAAAGATCGTGAGTATATAAGTAAGAGATACTATGTTCATTGATACGAGGTATTTTGGAAAAAACACAAAGATAATATGAGAATTGAAATGGGAGATAAGTGTAACAGCCCAAGCCCACCACTAACAAATATTGTCCGCTTTGGCCCGTTATGTATCGTCATCAACCTCACAGTTTTGAAACGCATATGTTAGGAAGAGGTTTTCACACCCTTAGAAGGAATGTTTCGTTTCTCTCTCCAACTTATGTGAGATCTCACAAGGATGGGGATAGAGAAGCCAGAATGAGAAATGAAATAGGAGGTAGAGATAGAGATAGGGCTAGGGAAAGGGAAGTCTCCGGACCCGTCGACATCTCTAGGTTCATTATTCCTAACACAACTTACTTCGATGTGGAGGGAATGAAAGACCTTATCACCGAGCGTGGAGAAGCTAGCACTCACAACTTGGCCACCTTCCTCTTCGACGACGCCAATGATTTCATTAAGCATGACGTTTCGATCGATACTGCTAATCAACGTTACGTGAACGATCCCGCTACACAATTCTCTCACCTCAACTATAGGAAATGTAGAATCACTAGAAGTTGGCAATTGAGAATGAATTTGTAATTGTAAAGCTTCCTTCCTTTTCTCCAAATTCTCCACTCTTTCTTTCAGCTCGTTTATGTAAGCAATCACGTATGAGATTTGGGTCTGTTGGGATAGCAAATCCTGTGAAGAACAAACAATAATTACACTTAGAACATGAATGGATATCAATTGCTTAAGATTTGGGTATGAAAAAACCTTAGAAATTTTGTAATGGGAAGAAGGAACAAGATTAAAAAGCTTAGAACACAGAGATTTCATATGAATTCTTCGGTTTTTCTCGACAGTTTTACGATCGAGTTTGAACGAAGCTCCGCCATTGTTGCCGGGCCTCGCCATGAAATTATTAAGCTTGTTGGAAGAATATGGTTTAAGGGGTTTGTATTTATACGCAGAGGAAGATGGGGAGGAAGAAGGGGCAGTCATTTTCTAGCTGCCCGGTGACCGGTCAGACGGTCAGGGGCTAAGATATGATCTGATTCCATGCACCAGTTCCAGTCACCCGGTTGCCTTCCGGTTTCCCAGTTTTGACTTTTGCGTCAGCCATCCGACGTCGTTTTTCTCCGCGTTTTCCATTCACCGACCACCTTTTTTATTTTATCTAATTCTGTTTCTTTATTTGTTTTTTTTATTATTTAATTTATGTTTGACTGGATTTGTGACGTGGAATAGATGAGAATTTAAGTGATTAATAGAATTAAATATTGAATAACATATTAGTAAAATAAAATTATAATTATAATGTATTTCTTCCGCTAAATGAATAAAAAATACCCATAAATTTTATATTTTGTTTAAAAATACCGAATTTTTTTTTATAATCTCATTAATATTCTTAAACTTTAAAAAAAAATTAAAAATACCCTTTTAATTTTTTTTTTATGAAAACTATTAGTACTATCTTTTAAAAATATTTTTAACTGTAAAAATTTTCTTAACGCCCTTTTAACTTTTTAAAATAAAATTAAAATTATTCTTGAGATTAGTATCATGGTTTAAAAATTTTAAATTTTTAAAAATAGTACTAATAACTTTACCCTTTATTTAAAAAAAATTTAAAAGTTTGTACTACTGTTTTAGCTCTCGTAGTGTGATGGATAGTGTGTATAAGGCCCGAGAACAAAGTCACCATCGTATGTTGACCGATGATTACTAGCGATTACGGCTTTATACGGGCGAGTTGGAATTGATGATGTATTTCTATATGTTATAAAAAAAGGTGTCCCTGAGTTGGTTGAAGGTCAACTTTTTTTTTTTTTTCAATGTTCATAGAATGTAAGAAGTAGATGAATAACCATCGGTTATTGGAAGAAATCAAAGTCAAGTCTATTAGGGGCTCCGTAGTGATCTTCAACCTTCCAAAAACAAAGGGTACGTATTGCATCAGCACTCTCTTTCTGGGTTATTCCAGTTTTTTCATTATTTCGTGTTACAGTAAAAGAAAAAAGTGGGTTACCGCCGCATCACAATGATAGAAGTCAGAGCCACCGAAAAATCTAGCTAAATCCCCGTTCCCGACAACAAATTCGAGATGTTATTTTCTCATTTCAAGTCATATGTCTTTTAACTCATGTTTTCTTCTTCTTTCATTGTGATTTCTTTATTTGGGAAATGAAATGAAAAGAAAAGAATTCTCACTCTCTTGGATAATGGGCAGGTTAAAAGTGAAGAACAGAGGATGAAAAACATAACATTTTGGAGGGGCTTCTTTGTTGGGCTTTGGAGTAAGGTCGCTGTCCTTAGTTTTTGCATAGCCCATTGATGAAAGCCACTTGCTATCTGCTGCATTTCTTGGCGACCCCACCCTCCAACTATTGCAGAATCTTCCTCTGTAATCTCATCTCAATTTTATACTATCAAATCTTTGAAAAGGTTGATTCTGCCTCATAAAAAAAACTTGTAGTTTGTCATTTTTCCTTCTTAATGTTTGGTTTAAATGGATTCAACTAACTTGCCAAACAAGATTGTGGCTCGAATTATGCTCTGAAACGTCATAATCTTCTGTTTTTCCGTCTCTTTGTTCATCAATGATTCGAACCCAGATGAAATTTCTGGCCAAAAGTTCGAGTTCTTCTTCGATTTCCTTTTCCCTTGTGGTTCTTTAATCGTTTCTCGCCTTTTCATGGCGACCCATTAGCCATTTTTGGCTTAGTTTTTGGATATGGCGATTCGAGGGATCGATTTCAAATGGTAAATCTCTTTCCCATCGTTTCATTGGAATATGAATTCACCCATTTTGATGGGTTTTTGATTTGCTTGAGGATTTTGGGGTTTTCAGGTACGATGGATTCTTCTTGTCAATGCTTGCTACTAGCATGTATCCTTTGCCATATTGATTGAAGCTGCTGTTGTTTATGCTTTGTCTTAACCTTGTTAGAACTTTACATGAGCTTTTTGTAACTCAAATGATTACTGGAAAACCAGCAATGGCCATTTTAGGAGCCCTGCATCAGGCTTTCATTATATCTCTTCTTGTTCTTTGACTGTTTTTGCTTGGTAGAATAATTGTGACTATCAATTGGAGGCGGTACAATACATGTAGATATCCGTTGCACGTATGGATCGTGGTAGGCGTTCGAGTTTCGAAGAAGTAATACGAATATAAGATATGTTTATGATTGCTTGCTTCTGATGGCTATGTGTTTTACTTTCTTCTTTCAGGTTGATTATACCTCTGTGTTTGTTTTTCGCCTTTTGCTGTTCATAGATAATGCACTTTCAGCTGGAATGGGATTGTAAGGCCTTGTCTTTCTATCTCTCTTGAATTTTTCCCTCTAAATTGTTCTTGAAGATCAGTTCAATGAGTTCAATGAGGACCAAATATGCAACCAATTCTGTAATAGCTTAGTAGCTCAAGCTCACCGCTAGTAGATATTGTAAGATCTCACATTGGTTGGAGAGGAGAACGAAACATTCCTTATAAGGGTGTGGAAACTTCTCCTTAGTTGACGCGTTTTAAAACATTGAGAGGAAGCTCGGAAGGAAAAGCCTAAAGAGGACAATATCTGCTAGCAATGGACTTGAGCTATTACAAATGGTATAAGAGCCAGACACCGGACGATGTGCCAGAGAGGACGTTGGGCCCCCAAGAGGGGTGGATTGTGAGATCCCACATCGGTTGGAGAGGGGAACGAAACATTCCTTATAAGGGTGTGGAAACCTCTACATAGTGGACGCGTTTTAAAACCTTGAGGGGAAGCTCGAAAGGGAAAACTCAAAAAGGACAATATGTGTAACAGCCCAAGCCGCTAGCAGATATTGTCCTCTTTGGGTTTTCCCTTCAAGGCTTCCCCTTAAGGTTTTTAAAATGCGTTTGTTATGAAGAGGTTTCCACACCCTTATAAAGAATGCTTCGTCAACCTGTGTGAGATCTCACAATCCACCCCCTTTCGGGGCTCAAAGTCTTCGCTGGCACTCGTTCCCTTCTCCAATAGATGTGGGACTCCCTAATCCAACCGCTTTCGGGGGCCAGCACGGCACACTGCCTCGTGTCCACCCCCCTTCAGCGATCAGCCTCATGGTTGCAAATCTTACTAAAAAGTTTGTGACGAGGTTCTCATTGTTGATTTCTTGTTTTCTTGCAAGTTCTTAAGGGAGGCAGTGGTGTATTTCAGATTTGGTGCCTTATTCTTACTGTTAAACTTAACTTTCATTAGGGATTTTGGATGGCACCAACAATATGCTCAGTTTTGTGGAAGAGTTGTGGTTCTTTCTATTCTCTCTATATTGCTCTACCCGTTTTTATGTGCGTGGACTGTAATCGGTACCCTATGGTTTCGAGATTCTAAAGACTGTGTAAGCTATACTATTCCTCCGTTAACGTCGCCAAATTATCTATTTACGAGCTTTGATTATTTAGTTCGTCTTGCCGATGCGTGCAGTTGCCTGAAGAAGGACAGAAATGGGGCTTCCTCATTTGGTTGCTTTTCAGCTACTGTGCTCTTCTTTGCATTGCTTGCATGTCAGTGGGAAAGGTTATTCATTTTCTGTGTACTCCATTCTTATACTTAAACTTTGCTTGTTTGTTACTTAACTGAACTTTAAGCAAGTTAGGCCAATAATTGAGGGTTTGTCTAAGACACACACTATGTAACAGAGCTATTCTTCTTAGTTTGTGTCTGTAACAGCCCGTTACGTATCAAAGCAGCTGACATTAGAGATTTGGCCCGTTACGTATCTCCCTCAGCCTCACGGTTTTAAAATGTGTCTGCTAGGAAGAGGTTTCCACGCCCTTATAAGGAATGCTTCGTTCCCCTCTCCGACTGATGTGGATCTCACAATCCACCCCCCTTGGAGGCCCAGCGTCCTCGTTAGCACACCGTTCAGTGTCTGGCTCTATACCATTTGTAACAGCCCAAGCCCACTGCTAGCAGATATTGTCCGCTTTGGCCCGTTACGTATCGCCGTCAGCCTCACGGTTTCAAAATGCGTCTGCTAGGGAGAGGTTTCCACACCCTTATAAGGAATGCTTCGTTTCCCTTATAAGGAATGATTCGTTCTCCTCTCTAACCGATGTGGGATCTCACAGTGTCTAACTTGAACTTTTATGTTGACCACAAACTTATTGCTTCAAGTTTTTCTTATTTCATACTAAATGCTTTTCTTGTTGCTTCTAAAACCGTGTTAAGCAGTGGCTAGCGCGTAGACAAGCACACTTGTTACGTGCCCAACAAGGCGTCCCCGTGTCTGAATATGGGGTGAGCTCGAAAACTTCGTGTTGTTGGCACTTTATTTCATCAATGGCTCTATTGATAATGTAAAAATTCTTTGAAGAATTGAGATCATATGCCCAAAGATTGAATGGAGTAGCATTTTTCTGCAAACCAGGTACTTGTTGATATGATTCGGGTTCCCGATTGGGCATTTGAAGCTGCAGGACTTGAAATACGAGGCGTTGGTCAAGATGCTATGGGGTACCATCCCGGGCTTTTCTTAACCTCGGCTCAGGTAAATGTGTGAAGCTTAAATCAATGCATATGGAAAACTTTTTGCACTTGGTTCTGGATCTATTGTAGTAACATGTATTGAACTTCTCGATCGGTTTTTATATCGTCATTTCGCAGACGGTATGTTAAAGAAATCTTGTAACATGTTACATACGCATTGTGAGATCCCACATTGGTTGGAGAGGGGAACGAAGCATTCCTTATAAGGGTGTGGAAACCGCTCTCTTGTAGACGCGTTTTAAAACCGTGAGGCTGATGACGATACGTAACGGACCAAAGTGGACAATATCTGCTAACAGTGGGCTTGAGCTGTTACAAATGGTACCAGAGGCAGTCACCGGGCGGTGTGTCAGCGAGGATGCTGGGCCCCTAAGGAGGTGGATTGTGAGATTCCACATCGGTTGGAGAGGGGAACGAAACATTCCTTATAAGGGTGTGGAAACCTTTCCCTTGTAGACGCGTTTTAAACCCGTGAGGCTGACAGTGATACGTAACGGGTCAAAGCGGACAATATCTACTAGCGATGGGCTTGGGCTGTTACACGCATAATTCGGGAGTAGAGTGGATTCTGGATGGAACTTCTTTACCTTAAGAATGTGTGCTGAAAAATCAGTAGGCTTGCTCTTTCTTTGCTTGTTATGAAGCACAAAGTTCTTACGAACGCGCTATTTTTCGGGGGTTTGTGCAGAGGGAAGCTGTGGAAGCTCTCATCCAGGAACTTCCGAAGTTCGGGCTGAAGGCGGTCCCAACGGATTGCAGTGAATGCCCGATTTGCCTCGAAGAGTTCCATGTAGGGAATGAGGTAAACTGTTTGAACTTCTCTATGATGCAATTGAACAACTTATTGGCATATCCATTTGATTTTAGGGTTGAACTTGTCATGAGACAAATGAATGCAACTGTTCTGTTCTCCTGGACTTTGTGCAGGTTCGTGGTATGCCGTGTGCTCACAACTTCCATGTCGAATGTATCGACGAGTGGCTTCGTCTGAATGTTAAATGTCCTCGGTGCCGCTCCTCCGTCTTCCCAAATCTCGACCTCAATGCTCTTTCTAACCTGCGCTTGGACACAGAACAAACATCTGCCAATCAACCTTCAGCCACTCATTTCGACAGCATCTTAGATGCAGTGGAGAACGGAAGCTCACCCGTGCCATCTGCTTCTCGACATTGATCGTGTACAGACTGAACCCGCCTTTTTTGTCACTAAAACTTCTCAGCTCCTTCAACCCCGGAGACCTACCCATCATGGATCCTGCATAATCAGTAACCCTCACATTCATCCCACATCGGTTGGAGAGTGGAACGAAGCAATCCTTACTAGGGTGTGAAAACCTCTCCCTAACAGACACGTTTTAAAATCGTGAGGCTGATAGCAATACATAATGACCCAAAATGGACAATATCTGTTAGTGGTGGACTTGAGCTGTTACACGTCTACCGTTCTACGGTGAACCCAATGCAGGTTTCGAAGAAGGGGAAGAGGACAGATTTGCAGAGTGAGTCAACTTTTTGTTAGGTTTCCAAAGATGGTTATAAAATGCTTATGAACTCTGACAGTGACCTTCAAAGCTTGAGTCATGGAGGAAACAAGAGTTCACGTGGGTTTCTTCCATTAGCCCATGTTCATAGCTCGTGGTTCGTACAGATTCCTCACTACCTGACAAACATTCCCCGCCTTCTCTTGTTCTTTTCTTAAGTTTAGAACATTAATCATATACATTATTACGAGCTTAAATGCCCGTTGTCATAAGCGTGGCACTCGTCGTGGTTCATATCAAATTGATCGTAATCTCATTTTGTTTGTGAGGAAATTGGAATAGAACTCGATCATGACTTGTTTGACTCGAAACAAGCTTGTCATGAGAATAGTGAGATATGATCTCAACTCGAACAGTGATCGTAATCTTGTTTTGTTTTGAGGAAACTAGAATGGAACTCGATCATGACTTATTTGACTCGGAACAAGATTGTCATGAGAATAGTGAGGTATGATCTCAACTCGAACAGTGATCGTAATCTCGTTTTGTTTTAAGGAAACTGGAATGGAACTCGATCATGACTTGTTTGACTTGAAATAGACTTGTCTGAGAATAGTGAGGTATGATCTTAACTCAAACAGTGAATCCAGTAAAATTATCGTATACTTCTAAGTGGGCTACTAAGAAATAATTAACAAAAGAAATCATAATTAATTAATTAATTAATTGTATGGAGATAATGATTGAAGCTTTAATAATTATTAAGATCCTAAATCTTTTTAAAAATTATTTAATATTTCCAACTTTGGAATGTCAATCTAATCCTTGATTTTTGATGTCTTAAATAAAATAGTAAATAAATAGCTCAATTTTAAAGGAAGGAATCATATCGAGATATAAAAAATTAAAAAATTAAAAAAAAATATATTTTTTCTTTTTCCAACATTAATGACAACCCAATATCTCGATTATTTAATTAAAATATCGCGTACAAATTTAATATTTAAATAATAGCATTAATTTCTATGCCGGATGATTAATCTTTCCTATTTTTTTTTAAGGAGATTCACCGCTAGCAGATATTTTTTCTTTCGGGCCTTCCTCTCAAGGCTTTAAAACGCGTCGACTAGGGAGAGGTTTCCATACCCTTATAAAGGGTGTTTCGTTCTCCTCCCCAACCAATATGAGATATCACAATCCACCCCTTAAGGGTCCAGTGTCCTCGCCGACACTCGTTCCTTGTTCTGATCGATGTGGGACCCTGCCAAATCTACCCCTTTAGGGCCAGCGTCCTTACTGGCACACCACCTCGTGTCTACCCACCTTCGGGGAACAGCATCCTCACTAGCACATCGCTCCGGTGTCCGACTCTAATACCATTTGTAACAGCCCAAGTCCACAGCTAGCAAATATTTTCTTCTTTGGACTTTTCCTTCCGGGCTTCTCTTGAAGGGTTTAAAACGGGTCTGTTGAGGAGAGGTTTCCACACCCGGTGTTTCGTTCTCCTCCCTACTACTAAGGTGTGATATCACAAAAATTGAGAATTTAAATCAGTAAGAAAAGATTAATTTGAAGTTTTTAAAAATAATAATAATTAATTAAATTAAATTAAAATGCGAGGAGGAAGGAAAAAAGATTCTGCCACTTGTGTGTACGGACAAATATTTTTTCCCTAAAGTGAAAAAATAAAACATTGTCCTTTCTTTCTACGTGGGGTGGGACCCACAGTATGCCTACTTTTAGGTCCTGTGAACTTTATGGACATAGGACATTTAAATATTGTCCCTTTTTCTTTTTAATTTTTATATTTTATATCCTAAATTCCTGTTCTTTTTCCTCGTTTTTTTCAAATATTTAATGATTTTTTTTTCAAATATTCCTTTATTTTCAATCTCTTCTTTTTTTATGGTAGTACCTACCTACCTATGTCGTGTTAAGAGTCTGAAAACTTCTTCCTAGCTAGTAGAACAATTTTTACTAGCGGTGAGTTTGAGTTGTTACAAATAGTACCATAGTCAGACACGGAGCGATATGCCAGTGAAGACGCTGGACGCCGAAGAGGGGTGAATTGTGAGATTCTACATCGGTTGGAGAGAGGAACGAAACATTTTTTTATAAGGGTGTGGAAACCTCTCCCTAGAAGATGCGTTGTAAAACTGTGAGGTTGACGACGATACGTATCGGCCCAAAGCGGTCAGTATCTATTAGCGGTGGGTGTAACGAACCAAAGCGAACAATATCTATTAGTGGTGGGCATAACGAGCCAATGCAGACAATATCTATGTAACGGTGGGTTTGAGTTATTACAAGTCTCTATTATAAATACTTTTTTGTCTTACTAAGTTTATCGTCCCAAACAATCCCAAAAAATTACGTAATAGTCTATATAGCTTCTCGTCGAGAAAAAAAAGTGTTTTGTAAATACAAAGAAAATAGTTAAATTATTCATTTTCATTACTATTTAAAAGTTCCGATTTCATTTTTATTTGTCTTAATTAGTTTAATCAACGGTAAATTTTAAGACAATAATTGATCATTTACAGTTGAATTATGCTTGAATTGGTAATAAAGATAGATTAGTATCTTATTTACACAAATATTTTAATCTAATTCCAACTTCGGAAATAAAAAAAAATAAAAAATTGGAAAAGAGAGCTTCCCTTTTATAATATATAAGCTTTTATAACTTTAATTAAATAGCTACTTGAGTTATTTTATTTTATTTTATTTTAAAAATAAATTATCATACTGCCGAGTAAAAAAAGCATTGAGATAAGAATCTAAATATAAGAATCTTGTCAGAATTTATATTTTAAATTAAAAAATGGATTAAATAACCGAACAAACTTAACATTCAATTAAAATTTCAATTATTATTTGTTTATGGGATTATTCCAAAGTTAGTTATGAACTTAATATTTATTCTTTTTCTCAACTGTCAAGCTAAACAATTAATTATTATTATATTTAACGAATAAAAATAAAGTTAGGTGGAAATGGAAAACAAAATGGCATCTTAAAAATAAAAATGCTAATTAAAAAATAAAATTACAACCTTTGATTTTAAAAAAAAATGTTGGAAAAATCATTAAAATAAAATAGAAATTACAACCCAGATTGATTAAATATTTTTTAAAATTTGAAGGAAGAAATAAATATAAATCTAAAACGAAAAAAGGTAGAGAGAAAGACTGTTTTATCCTTGAGGTTTGTTAAGTAAGTTGCATGAGATGCGGGAGATATTTGGGAAGCGACCAAAAAGTTGGTGGGGCCCAGGGCAGCTTTTTTGAGGTGGTGATTTAAAAGGAATATAATAAAAAAAAAATTAAAAATTATTTATTTTTAAATAATAATAATAATAATGATGATAATAACTGGTCAGGGATGAGGGTAATAGTGGTATAAATCTAGAGAGAGAAAAACGCGCAAATGGGGGAAGAGAGAGAAAGACCGTATACGGAAGAGGACCATACGGCTTTGTCCGACAAACCCACGGACACTTCACTGTAAAGTGGGTCCCACGCCCACGCCTTTAAAAAAAATTAAATTAAATAAATAAATAACTCTTATTTCTTCTTTCTTCTTTCTTCTTCCGTTTCAGTTACTCCATCTAACTACTCCTCACTCTTCCTCTTTTACCCCTACTTTTTTTTCCCTTTTCCCCTTCTACCCTTCCATCCCTCCTTTTTATTTTACCCAATTTTGTTTCATTTTGGATTTTTCCTAGAATGGAATATAGATATTTGTACAATATGGGGCTCGAGAGACTTCGAGCGACGCATCGTAATTTATGCTAATCTCAGTGTACCATCGGAGAGATTTTAGCCGCTAATGGAAAGAATGAGACGATTAAATTTGAAGACTTTGGAATTACGAATAAAACGAAGGCGCCATTTTGCCCTATGAAGAGTGAAAGTTCGTACGATAGCTTACTACTTTGACATCAACAATTTGATGGGTTTTAGAAGGGATGGATGTACTACGTTTGCCCCCTAACTGTGATGTCCGAGTAATAGAACTGTATGCAAATGAACCGAGACAACATCTAAATGAGAGTGATCATAAGGACACAAGTAGTTCTATACTAGGTGACATCCTTATTAGAAATCACAAACTTCCACAAGTGTATGATATTGCCCACTTTGAGCACAAACTATCATGACTTTGAAGATGTATTATTTACTTATAAACTCATGAACAACCTCCCCTTAATTGAGGTTCGACTCCTTCTAAAGCCCTCAAACAAAGTACACTCTTTATTCGACACTTAAGTCACTTTTGACTACACCTTCAAGGCTCACAACTTCTTTGTTTGACATTTGAGGATTTTATTAACATAGTTAAGTTAAAGACATGACTTTGATACCATGTTATAAATCACGAACTTCTACAATTGTATGATATTGTCAACTTTGAGTACAAGCTATCGTAACTTTACTTTTGGTTTCCCCATAATCAACTCCTTAATTAGCTGACATAGAACCCTTCTCCCAATAATCCTCAACAATCCTGTTGCATGGAACGTAAAGAAACAATAAAACTATTATATGTCGAATCTGAATTCTAAATCTTATGAGGTGTCTGCAGAAACAACTCGATCGCTTCATGGGTTTACAAGGGATTGAAACAATATGACCCATATGAGGGGCAGGTAGACATGGGGGAGGGGGAAGGGAGTAAATAATTGAGTGGCAAGATGGAAATAAAGGAGAAGGTAAGGGGTGAAAAGGAAGGAAAATGAGAGGGTAGGGGTCATAATCAAAGAGGACCAGTGCTGTCCCCCAAGAGGAGGATCTTTACACGTTATGAATGTAATGGGCATAACCCATTGGCGTTAGAGCAAACGAAGGAGACGAGTCTTCCCCATATATGCTACCACTGCACCACCGCAACCAACAGCTACATCTCAACTCACCCTTTTCCCCTCTTCCCCTCTTTACCAGTAAACCCTTTCTCTCTCACTCTCAAAACCCAAGTGCAAAAATCAAGAAAAAAAACTCCCCATCTTCATCATTTCCCCTTTCCTCTCTGTTCCACCTTCAAATTTGGTGTTCATGAGTTCATTTCTTCTGTTGAATATTAGATATGGATATGAACATGCGTGTGTGTGTGTATCATTTGATTCAAATTTAGCTCCATTTGTATCTGATGAGTGAGTTCGTGGGAAAATGTAGTTTAAACTAGTGGGTGCATTAATCGATGTAGGTTCTGTTTTTCTCTTGATTTCCAGCTATAGATCTTGTTCTTGAAACGATTGATTTACCCAAATTTGGGGTCGATTTAGAATCTACATTGGGTGGGGAAGGATTGAAGAGGGGAGATTAATGATTTTGTTAAAATTTGGGCATACCCCATGAGGAATTTGAACTGGTTCAAGCCAATTTCGATCAATGGAAAGCCTGGGAGGAGGCTTTCTCTTGGGGAGTATGAGCGGGCTGTGTCGTGGTCTAAGTATTTGGTGTCGTCTGGTGCAGAGATTAAGGGAGAAGATGAAGAAGAATGGAGTGCGGACATGTCTCAATTGTTCATTGGCTTTAAATTTGCTACAGGAAGGCATAGCAGGATTTATAGAGGTGTGTATAAGCAGAGGGAGGTTGCTATTAAGCTGATAAGCCAGCCTGAGCAGGACGAAAATTTGGCTATCTTTCTTGAGAATCAGTTCATTTCAGAGGTGGCATTGCTGTTTCGACTGAGGCATCCTAATATCATCACTGTATGTTTCATTTACTTGGTTTCTTTTATGCGGGTTTGTGTTTATTTGTTGTCTAAAGCTTTGAATGTTTCATGAAAGGGAATAGGAATGTGTTGTGATAAATTCTTCTTGGGTTGTTCATGTATTTTACTGGTTTGTATGCTCCCTATCTAGTCTAGTTCTATTCTAGTAAGGCTTTGATTTAGAGGTTCTGAATACTGCATTTATGACGTAATGGATGCGGGGTAGCCTGAGAAATTTCTGAATATCGAGAGAACGTTGATCAATATTCAGAAAGAGATCGAGGATCCTGATCTTTGTTAACAAAAGGCTTGGAGCCCCATGCAATAGATGTTTGATGGATGGATGGGGGTAGCCTGGGAAATTTCTAAATATTGAGAGAACGTCGATCAATATTCAGGAAGAGATCGAGGATCCTGATCTTTGCCAACAAAAGGCTTGGAGCCCCGTGCAATGGATGCACTAATGGATGGATGGGGGTAGTCTGGGAAATTCCTGAATATCGAGAGAACGTCGATCAATATTTAGGAAGAGATCGAGGATACTGATCTTTGTCAACAAAAGGCTTGGAGCCCTATGCTCAAACGAAAAAGTCTTCAAAGTTGAAAATCCCTTTTGGATTTCTTCTAGTAGAGGGGAGAAGACTCATTTTTCATTCGAGATAGGGTGAGCCACGGGACGAGCCGAGAAATTAAGTGCTTTTCCCCTATAAGAAGGAGATGGAACCTAATCTTAGCTTGAGTAACAAGATGGGTTCCCCTCCAAGAGACGATTGAAGCTTAAGTTACTTCTTTAGGCTCCCTTGTTCCTTTGCTTTCTTGATATGAATCCAACCACGGATCCATTGCATGTACCTGAAGGAGTAATTACAAGAAGTAAGACAAAGGTGAGTCGTCTTGGAATCTAAGAGTGATCATCATAGATTCAAAGTTCGATCTAAGATTCAAAGTTCGATCAAAGAGTTATTCATCCTCCTAACTAGCTCTTGGTTGGAATCATTCGTTAAGTTAGGTTTATTTGTGAAAGTTTGCAAGCATCCCAGAACGACCTCTAGCTTTGCAAATCTAGCATTGTTGGCGCTTATCACTTCTTTAGATACACTACAACACGACGACCTCCGAAAACGGAGCTATTGGATATTAGAGCTAAAGAAGACAACACAAGAATCTTTCATGGTTGAAAAATGAATCATGGGAGAAACTAAGCAAACCATTGATCTAAGTTCATTTGTTACAAGGGGTTATGAGCAATGGTTCATTTGTTTTTTATTTCCATTTCATGTATTATATCTGCACACCTAGGCATAATTGAATCTATTTTACTCCTAACAACGCTAGTTTTGGTGTTCTTCATCCTGCAGTTCATTGCAGCTTGCAAGAAACCTCCAGTTTTTTGCATCATCACGGAGTACATGTCGGGGGGATCGTTAAGAAAATACCTTCATCAGCAGGAGCCACATTCCGTTCCACTGAACTTGGTTCTGAAGCTAGCCCTCGACATCGCTCGCGGGATGCGGTACCTTCATTCTCAGGGAATACTTCACAGAGATCTCAAATCAGAAAATCTCTTACTTGGTGAAGATATGGGTGTTAAGGTAGCAGATTTCGGTATCTCGTGCCTCGAATCTCAGTGCGGAAGTGCAAAGGGATTCACGGGAACATACCGGTGGATGGCACCTGAAATGATCAAAGAAAAACATCACACCAAGAAGGTTGATGTTTATAGCTTTGGCATTGTCTTGTGGGAGCTCTTAACTGCTTTGACACCCTTTGATAACATGACTCCTGAACAAGCAGCATTTGCAGTATGCCAGAAGGTAACCATTAGCCTCAACTAAGCACTTCATTAGCTTCAATCGATAGCGGTTTCGTTCTTACTTTGTCTTAGCGTTACCACATTATACATATCTTTTACTCGGAGTAGCTGACGAGTTACCTTCTGTCTGTGTTCTGCCTTTGTCTTAGCGTTACCACATTATACATATCTTTTACTCGGAGTAGATGACGAGATACTTTTTGTCTGTGTTCTGTCTTTGTCTTAGCGTTACCATATTATACATATCTTTTACTCGGAGTAGCTGACGAGATACTTTTTGTCTGTGTTCGGTCTTTGTCTTAGCGTTACCACATTATACATATCTTTTACTCGAGTAGCTGAGGAGTTACCTTATGTCTGTGTTCTGCCTTTGTCTTAGCGTTACCACATTATACATATCTTTTACTCGGAGTAGCTAACGAGCTACCTTCTGTCTGTGTTCCTCAGAATGCAAGACCCCCTCTACCTTCGGCGTGCCCGCAGGCATTTCGTCACATGATCAAGAGATGCTGGTCGAAAAATCCCGACAAGCGACCACATTTTGACGAGATCGTTTCAAATTTGGAAACTTATATGGAGGCTTATAATGAAGATCCAGAATTTTTCTGTCACTATGTGCCCTCATCTAGATATACTACTGCTTTAAAATGCTTACCAAACTGTATTACTGAACAATTATCTGCCTCTTTGAAGCCTTGGAATTCATCATCTTAAAGCTTGTATAATAAGAACTTAGGGTATTATTATTATTATTAAATCAAGGTTGTGAATTTTTGTGTTTCAAAGGAACAATTATTATAATTATTTTTATTTTTATAAATTCCAAGGCTTCCTTATTATATGGTTGAATTTGATATAAATACTCTATAATATAATAACTAATATGGAACATTACTTGCATGAAGACAGTTTGGCCGAGTGGTCTAAGGCGCCAGATTTAGGCTCTGGTCCGAAAGGGCGTGGGTTCAAATCCCACAGCTGTCAAAAGTTTTTCATTTTTGTCTCTTTAATGGGCTTTTAGAATAATGAGGCCCGGCCCAATATCATGGTGGTCGGCCCATGAAGATTTGGCGCGCGTGATCGAATTATTAATTAATGTTTTGCTTTTTCTGATCTTCATTAATTTCTAGTGGAAGTATTTGCATTACTCGAAGATTTGATTGAGCTGTAATCCGTCGGTTCCGCCATTACCAGTGACCAGTGTGCTTCGATCTATGATCAGTTTGGCTTGGTGATTTCTAATGTGATTCTGTTCGAAGAAGGTTATTGTTATGGCGTCTCAATCCGGAACTCCTACGATGGCGGCTGAGAATGTGCAGAATTCAGGTTGAATGATCTTTTGCGTCTGTTCAAGATTGAGTTTCTTTTTCATTTTGTTTGTTGTGACTGTTTATTGGAACTTCCAATTTGATCTGTTATTTGTGATTAGGAGAGGAATATTAGGGAAATGTCAGTGTTGAGTGAGAGTTGGTTTTATCTTTATTGACATTGTGAATTTCTTCGAGTTATTTAATTGGTGTATCACGTATACTTTTCAAGGCTGTTTGTTTGGATTCTTTCTTGGCGTCGACCTGAATTTTTAATTTAGACTGTTGGTAGAAACACGTGTTGCTGGTAGAAAAGGACGTGATCCTATACTCTTGAAGAAAAATGCATTTCAGTTTAGTCAGCTTCTTTCTTCGTTTCTAAGTATCACACGAGATTAATAGTCTGTTAGAAGCTTGTTAGTTGGATTGTTGGACTCTGATGGTAATTTATGAAGTTCAGTGGAATGATCTATGTTTAAGGTCTGGAATTGAGGAACCATGTGCATTTGATCGATATTCCATCAATGTGTTCATCGTACTTTCTTTTAATTTGTAACTGTTATTTCTAGGAATTAAGTATGCCAGCCATTTGCATAAATTATTCATAATCATTCCCCCTGTTTTATTTTTTCAATTGGATATTTCTGCATGATGGGGCAATTTGTGCCATTATATTTGTCATGGATTATTAGTTCAACTTTTAACACCGGAAAAGTTTTTTTTTAGTGCTTCCTATGAGATACTACTCTGGAAGAGCTAGAATTCTAACCTTGTGTCAGGACCTACGGGCCAAGGGATAGTCTCAGGTAGACAGTTTCTATGGGGCGTAGGCCTCCCAAAAGGTAACGGAGGCATGCAAAGGTTTCCTCGGGCCAGACGAAGATTGGCCCTCGAGTGCAAAGGTAGAAGGGAGCTTGACTGCAAGACCCACCCGTCGAGCAGGGACGAAAGTCGGCCTTAATGATCCGATGGTGCCGAGTGGAAGGGCCGTCGCTCAACAGATAAAAGTTAGTTTAGGGATAACAGGCTGATCTTCCCTAAGAGCTCACATTGACGGGAAGGTTTGGAGTATATAGTTGTCGACTTTGTTATTCGTAGAAAATTGAATTCACATAGAAAGCACACGAAAAAGATATGCAAATGGTTGACAGGTTTTATCCCTTGACAGAAAATTGCTTATTTTTTCTTTTATTGAGATAACCTTAAAGGGATTTTTCCTGGAAGGTCAATTACCACCATGTACGCATTAGGATGAGACACAGCAGAGGATGCACTAAAAAAATGTATATCTGAAAAGAGTGTATGTATGTCTTTTGGCATTTTGCATTTGAGTTTCCTTAACTGATCATATGTTAAATATGTTATTTGTTGTTTTTTTGCATTTTTATAGTAGTACCCAAATATAACGAAGAATAACCTTTTTTCCATTTCGATGAAATGAGACTAATCTTTATTGTGTCCACTATTGCAGCCCCCTTGGAAAGTCGGTCATGCTCCGAGTAACTCTAATCCTTTACGCTAAATGGCAAGGCAGATGCAGGGTTATTATGCCATGGTACAGAATTATGGGACGAACTATTTGTGGAACGATGGCGGTTTAGCATCTTGGAGGAGGCAGCAAGATAATGTCAGAATACATAAGCAGCCAATTAGTCGGCCATGGGTTCTCAATGCCAGAAGCAGCTGAAGATATCCAAAGGTCTAAATCAAACTGTCCAGACTGAAATATTGTCATTTGATCAGACTTCCACTTTTGGCTAGTTAGTTGCAAGGGATTCTTAAAAATGGGACACCAGGTTTAGGACGAATTCAGGACTCTGAATGAAATACGAGGTATGGTAAAAAGGTGCTAGTAGTAAAAGCAAGGCAATGTTCAGATTTCAGAATGGTTTAATCTGTTCAGTTTTGCACTTATCAAATTCAAAATGGATTCGACCGTGGAAATGCTCTGATACGTAGGATATTGAATAGTTATAGGCAAACGATTTGCATGGGACGGGATAAGGTAATCATGAGGACAATTCTCATCTGTCAGTGCAATGGATGCTTCAAATCAAGTCTGAATACTGTGATACTTCTATTGCAATGTGAGTATCAAAATTTCTATTCAACAACACTGTCTATAGATCTCCGAGATACTCATCTGTAGCTGCAAGGTCACTATCATGCATCTGCTTAATCTATTAACCATTTAGGTGTCACTATCCGTTTAGAGGTGATAATTATACCATTTTTCCTCAACCACTTTCTTGATTAGAAGTTTAATAGTGGAACAAAATCCTTTTATCATTTTGTGGAAAATTTATGAAGTTTACCCCGTAAGTCTTTTGGTCAATTATAGATTAATCCAGCAACATTTACTTTGATCAGTCCAACATTATGATGATTATTATTGCAATCTCTTGACTTTTTTGTTATATTTGTTACACTTGTTAGTTCCAATTGGATCCATATTATTCCTCTCATATTATTCATGATCATAAATTGTAGCAACTGGTAGATTTTCAATTTTTTGCTTAATCTATGGGACACAACTACCACATACATATTTGACATCTTAAATACTATGGGGACATAGTTTTATTCTGAATAATAACCCAAACAGGGTTTTGTTTTTGCTTTTGTGGGGGCAGTTGAGACTGGGGTGGGAAATTGGGAATCTAGAAAATAAAGTGAGGATTTTGGGAGAAGAGAAAATGGGAGAGGTGGGGCTGGGCTGTTTCTGCAGATGCACATGGGTGGGTTTTGGTTATTGATTTTAGAAAATCTGGAAACCCAAAAAGACACAATCAGACAGAACAAACTTTTTAGTGCAGATATTGGAGCTTACACTTTGGAAAGAAACTTCATTATTCCCTTGACAACTGCGTCTCTCTCTACATAATTGACGCTACCAAACGACAAAAAAGACTTCACTGCTACTAGTCTAGTCTTACTTCTACCATTGGCAATTGTCATACACAAATATGTCTGTTTTTTTTATAACCCTTATTTGACTTTCTATCTTTCTACAGACAAACATTCATTACAAGGAATTTACCCATACCCAAAAACCCCAACTTTAGTGGTTTAAGACTGCCTGCCCTGCCTCACCCTTTCCACTTTGATTAGGATGCTTATTTGAATTGTGTCCTTTACAATTTGATCATCCGGATATGTGATGGTTAAGAGGGAGTCCCACATTGACTAATTTAGAGAATAATCAAAGGTTTATAAGTAAGAAATACATTGTCATTGGTAATGAAGCATTTTGGAGAAACCCAAAACAAAACCATGAGAGGTTATGCTCAAAGTGGACAATATCAGACTATTATGAAGATTCGTGATTCCTAACATAGGATGCTTCAATAAATTACGTGTAGTGTGTAGTCTTTAAATTGTGTAACAGGTATTTAGGTTTTCAATTTTTATGTTTTATAGGTCATTGAAAAATGTCAAATAATTTCTCGAACTTGATTTGGTGTTAATTGATTCTTGACATACTTATCTCATGTTTTGTGTCTCATAGGATCTTGTCCTTTTAAACTTTTGTTCAGTGAATATTTTGAAAATTTAGAGATAATATTAGTACAAACTCACAATTTTAGAGATCTTTGTAAATTAACTAAAATATTTTTTTTCCCTTCCCTCTCAACCCAACAACTGGATTTGTAGTTGCTTAGTTGATAAAGACTGACCCTTTTTAAGGACACCCAAACCCAGTCACCATATTACAAGTAAGACTGACAAAATATCAAAAATTAAATTCTAAAAGTAGGGAGACAATTTTTTATTATTATTTTTTTTATTCCTTTGGTCAAACTGTGGGTGGACATTACTTTTCCAATTCCAATGTGGAAAAGCTTTTATTTACTGTGATTGAAACCAGAGTATTGTTCTTTTTTCACCACCAAGCCTGTTTTGATTACCTATTATTTGGAATTGGATTGTGCTAGGCGATGTGGCGGTCGACGGCGGCGCCACTACTTTGGCCGGAGGCTGCAGCCTTATGTTTACAACTGCAAAGGTAGGCTGTTTGTTCCGCTTATAATTTTGGACTTTGATGACTTACCTTTTCGAAAAAATATTACCTATTATATATACATGCAGGATTGAATCAAATTTACGAACATTCATGTAGGGATATTTTAACTGTCGAACGTGATTGAGATAAGTATAGTATAACATAATATTACATTACATGTGGAGATGGCTAATCAAGAAAAATGTGAATTAAAGATCGAGAAAAAACATGGTTATTTGGAACAAGCTCGGCTTGGAAGCAAGCTATATGTTGCCTGTCTCCCCCCTTTTTTTATTAGTGCGATAGGTTGCTCTTTTCTCTAATAATTAGGTATCTTTATGTCATCCTTCTTTGATTTTAGGGCGAGTATTGATAATAAAGATGAACCTTCGTTTTTTTGGTTCCAATTGATTTTACTTTGTTTACCGGTGGACCGCGTGGTAGCAATTCTAATAGATGTAGCCCATCTATAGCCCCATAGGAAGATATTTGAATTAATATAATAGTTGGTATAACTAGTTTTAAATTATTTATTTATTTATTCTAATTATTGATATTCCTAATTATATTGCTTTCTTTTACTTCTATATGTTTTAGAGAAGGCAATTTTTATATGCAAAAAAATTAATCATAATAATAATAATAATAAAGGGCATAGTATCAATGTCAAAATAGTGTAATTTGAATAATTCAACAAATAATTGAAAGATAATTAATATAAAGATGAAATTGCTTGCAATAATAATAATAAATAATAATATAGAGATTGAATCCACAGTTCTACCTTTCCTTCGAGTTCATTCTGATAAATTCAAACCCACCTACCCAACTCGATCTTAATCAATGTATAAAGTCATTAATTCCATTAATTAATAATGAAAACACATTAATTAATGTATAATCAATTTCTTTAAAAGAGCTATACACATCTTTTGACATAGTTGACAATGATAAACAACATAAAATATACCCACCAAATAAAATCATAAATTTTGGAATTCTTTTAATATTAAAACCTCTAATTAATTATTATTATTTTTTTCATTTTCGATTAAAGTGAATCATCGACTTTATATGAGGATAAACCGTCATACTTATCTAATTATGCTCATATTAGCATTAGCATTAAAAAAAAAATACAACTATATGCTTTCTATAAATCGAAAGTGTTCTACTTTCAAACTTAACTTTTCGAACACTATCAAAGAATATTATTAATATGAAAAATTAATTAAAAAAGCACGTACGGTTTAAAACATATAAAAAGAATAAAAACAAAGAATATATAAAGAATAAAGACAAAAGACTACATATCCAACACTTCAACTTTAAACTTCCATTCATTCTGAATGGCTAAATTGACACCTTCCGAAATCTTGTTCCTAAATTAAAAATAAAATAAAACCAACTTAAAAAAATTAGCTCAAGTAGTGTTCAAAATCTAAGTTAAAGTTCCGAAACTAAAAAAAAAAGTTTTTGGAAAGGTGATTCTAATAATTCAAATGTTTATTTTACAAAAAAAAAAAAATAATAATAATAATAATAATAAATAATAATAATAATAATAATAATAAAATAATATAGAAACTAAATATTTATAAGAATCAGACCTTTAACTCAATTGGTTATAATACAAGAAGCTTTAACCTAAAAAAACATCGATTTTTCGTCTTTCCTCTCTTCCTTTGAAAACTAGAGGTTCAAATTTCTACCCATATCTATTGCACTAAAAGGCACAAATCATTCCTCCTCTCCACAAAATCGTCGAAGAACAAACATAAACACCGGTCATGATTATAGCGAATTAGATCAAACACGAATTATAAATTCAATATAATCATTAACCAAGTAATTTATTAAATTTGATAATTTCTTTACGTGGAAGGTTTAATTCAAACAAAAACTCAAATTAAAAAAAAATGAAGTAAGAATGTTGGATAAACCATAATTAAAAAAAGAAAAAAGAAAAAAGAAAGAAAGATTATGCTTTACAAACAATAAGATAAATAATCAAAATTTAAAAATAAAATTAGAAAAAGGAAGAACAAATTGTAAAGTTGAAGAAAATAGTTTTACAAATAATAATATTATAAATAATAAAAAAAAGAAGAAAATCCAATTTTTGGATTTTGGGATAATTTCCAAATAATATTTATTTTAAGAAAGAAGAGCCAATATTTCATTGCCTTTGATATTTTATTTTCACAAGTATCAAGGTTTTGACCCCAAAAAATAAGGTCAAAATTAAATATTTCATATTCAGAAATATATAAATAATTATCAAAATAAATGGCAATATAACAACTCATTCATACATATTATTGGCTACTTCTGTTTGATAGAAGATTGTCGTTTATTAAAATGAATTATTCCAAATAAACGATGATTTTCGCAAATTAACAGAGGAAAAGAAAAAACCAATTAATTAATTTTTTTTTTTTCAAATTAGGTTTTCTTTTTCATCAATTTCTTCTTCCCCAAATCAATCTTGTTTCAAACCCTAATAATGTTCAGAATTGATGTGAGTTTTTGTTCGTACCATTGACATTGATGAATAAATCCACCATTTCTTGTCTGTGTGTTGTTATTGATTGACTCTTCTTATCCGCTCCTTTCGACGTATTCTTTACGTGTTGTCCTTCGTCAGCGGTCGTCGGAGTGACATTAGCAGCCGTCGCGGCGGAGGCGGCGGTGGTGGAGGCGGCGACTCTGCTAGGTTTTACTTTGCCGACGGTTTCTTTGTCCAAGCCTTTGAGACCTCACCGATTTTCTCGACTCTCTTGCTTGCTGATAAAAACAGGAAGTTGTCCTTTCCGTCGCTGTTGTTTCTGAATAGAAGATCTCGAAGTTTCCATCTCTTCGATGATCCCGCCGAATTGCTCTTTTTGCATCTCTCGAGCGATTCCTTTGGCGACCAAACGCAGTACGTTCCAGGAAGAACTCCGTCAAGCTCGTCGGCCTCAGACAACGAGAAAGAATTCGTTTCGTGCTCTTTGCTCATCAGTTTTCCAAGCGACGGACGATGAACTCTCTTCGGCTTCGGCGTCTTCAAATTTCCGCCGTTGTCCTCGCCATCAGCGTTTCTGTTCTTATCGGCAATCGATCCGCTCATTATCAGATTCGTGTTGGAGATCGGATAAATCGGTTTAATCTGACCGTTGTAGAAGATATCCTCGGCTGAGATTGTTACCGCTTGCGGCTCCCTAGGAACGACCGCGAACTCGAACTCGAACTCGAAATCGTCGTCTCTGTTTCCACCGGCAACAGTCTCTGTTTCTTCATTCCCATCGTGTTGAGATTCTTTGTTGAATTTTTCCGGTTCGGCTCCGTTCTGAAGAGAAGAGACAGCCTCAGGTTTCCAGTCGAAAATATAGGAATCAGAATCGGATTCTTTACGGAGTTCCTCCACGACACGGACGGCAATTTCTGCAAATCTGCCGGAGGAGTAGCTGCTGAAGCTAGGAGAGAGGGAAAGAAGCAGCGAACCTTCACCGCCTTGCATCATTACAGTCCCTGAGATTCTTCAAATTTTCCCTAATTGCCTGGAACTGCAACTTCCATTTTCTTTCACACACATGTGAAGAAGAAGAAGAAGAAGAAGAAGAAGAAGAGACAAATAAGTGAAATGACCAAGATGTAACGGCTTAAACCTGTTGAGAATTACATAATGGGCGGCCCTTTTGGTAATTATATTTCCCACTTTTTTCTTCTGACAATTACGCGCCACTGAAACGGAGCGTTTCACAATTTCCACTCTAAAATATATATATATATATATTTTTTTTTAACCAAAAAAAATTATTTACAATAAAAAAATAAAGAAAAAGTGAAAATTGAACTTTAGTAAGTCAATAAAATTTAAAAAGTATCGAGTAAATCTACCGATCTTATACTCAAAATTAAATTTATTTCAGGGAGACCATCTCGACTCCTCCCTTTCTCGAGATTAGTATATATACAATTCTCGAGATTAGTGTATAGACAATTAAGTTTCGAGCACAGCTTTAGGTTCAGCTTCCATATATGGTAACTCACTTCGTGAATTGTTGCTGTACGTTGCAGGTTCGAAAAGTCTTTTCTCGAGACAGAGTCGTATAAGGAAAGAGTGTCACTATTCTAAAAAAATTTTATCATAAAATTAAAAAAATTGAGAATTTAAATATTAAGAAGAAAAATATAAATAAATAAATAAATAAAAGTTAACAACTTTATGGATTATTATTCTTGGTATTTAAAATAAATAATGGGGCCTTTTTAAAATTCTTTACCTCCGGGACACGTAATGCGAGATATTATGACACGTGGAGGATGGTTATAGGACGTACATGTTGAGTAGATATTTTATACGGTTTTTATATTTAAACCGTGTAGTAATTGGGGAACTATTGTGTATAGCTTAAAGGTTGGGTTGGTTGACTTTGAAAGGCCAACCATCTCCGACTAAGGTTGAGTCCGGTGAGATCGAGGTTCGGGTAGGAAATGTCGGTTTAAATAAGAAATGAGGGGGGGAAGTAGTGATAGATTTTTCCTCGTTAGCTAAACAGAACCCGAGATGAAGATTATATCCTCAGTTTTGCCCCTGGCCTAGCCAAATCCATGTTCCGTTCACTTCGTGTGTGTAGAATATTATGTTGTAACACTGAAATTTGAGTCGTTAGACATTATATTATATTTTTGCTTATGAAATATTATAAAATTTATTAGGGTTTTTAAAATTCACGATCATGAAAATTGAAATAAGAGGCAGGGACAGAGACAATGAAGGCGTCCATATCTCTATTCTACCCGTGGACATCTGAACATTGAGGTATGTTCAAAACTTTTACTTATTACTCTCTACATCTATTATCGACTCGATTACGAACTTGGGCGTTCGAGTGAGTTGGTTTAGCCTTGCACCCTCGTCGGTCTCGACATAACATGATTCATATTTTTTATAATTCCATATTTGCCCTTTTGGTCTATGCTCGATACAATACTTCAATATAAGAGGAGCCTTTTGGGTCGTTGAAATTGACCAACAGGAGAGCTCCTGTGCCGCCAGAAAGAAAGGCAATTAAGTTAAAGTAAAATGGAAGGTGAGCTAATATATCACCGACCTCCACACACTGAACGACACGTGTAGATCTTTAAGCATCAAAACGCTACGCGTACCTGTAACCGTATCACGTCCCTTTGCCTTTTGCCTCATCAACTCTATTACTGTTACGACGTCGTTTAGTAAAATGACTGACAATTTATTCTCTTCTCAATATTCCGAAAAAAAATAAATAAAATCTTAGGTTAAATTATTAATTTTATTTTTATTGCTTTAAAAGTTAAATTTTAATACATGATATTTTATATTTATACCGTAACGATATATTTTTTTATCTACTCGATCATTAGATATATACAACGGGAGAAATTCACAGTGAGTTGGGAGGAGGTAAACATCGGTCTAACAACAATTTATGAAATTTTACAAAGAAGTTAATCTTACAATTTTTATCTTGAAACTAATTGAATTATTTTACCATGAACTTTTAATTTCATTAAATTTAACCTTAGATTTGGACCGAACAGAAAGACTCGATGAAGCTTTACTAGTTCCTTAGACTTGCTTTGAACCTTTCCTGCATAGCTTAGGTAGAGGGTGAAGAAGGCCCCCTTCCGGAAGGGGCTTGAACCATCAATGAGATACCACTTTAGAAGAGCTAGAATTCTAATCTTGTGTCAGAACCTACGAGCCAAAGGACAGTCTTAGGTAGGCAGTTTTTATGGGGCCTAAGCCTCCCAAAAGGTAATAGAGACGTGCATGAACATTTCATCCATGAGCAGAAGAGCTAGACATTTCATCTAAAAGAGAATAATTTATTAAATACATATCATTTTTTTAACGTTTACAATCAAAATATCTAGCTCTTCTGCTCATTGATGAAATATAGACAGGATCTCCGACAACCTCTTACGACATGGTCACGTTACTCATTCCTCAGACTAGGAAGAACGTGATCTCAGTTCATTCATGTATCCTTCTTTTTACTTGAGTGTCACAAATTCTAAAGCAGACAGTAATTAGTCATGAGTTACTTAAACAACTAGTTCTAATTGACGAGTAATTGATGATAGTAACGATTTATAAAAATGATTTAAGCAAGAAATATTTCTATGTTATATCATATTATCGAATCATTGCATTATTAAATTGCTGATCTTAACGTTCGAAGGGTTTATATACACAAACACAGATCGATTGAAGTAAAAGAAACCAACTCGTTCACAAAGATACATGTTTGAGTTCAATTCAAATTCGAACTCGTTCGTCGATTCGCCTTCTTCGTGCTCTCATTTTATAGTAAACAGAACAGAAACTGCAAGCTTCCAATCCAACTACTCCAAGAAAATTGGTGAATCTACACTCCCTGCTGCTGTTCTCTGTCCATTTCTTGATCCATTACCTTGCTGCACAAACAAAAATGGCCAAAGCCATCAGCTTAAGGCCTTTCCATGATTCATGGAATCTAACAAATAACTTCACTTCTCCATATGGGTTGCACTCCTTTGAAAATTCATTCACAAAAGGAAGAAAAAGATACAAAATGTAACAGCTCAAGCCCACCGCTAGCTAGATATTGTCCGTTTTGGCCCGTTACGTATCCGTCAGCCTCACGTTTTTAAAACGTATTTTCTAGGGAGAGGTTTCCACACCCTTATAAGAAATGCTTCGTTCTCCTCTCTAACTAATGTGGGATCTCCCAATCCACCTCCTATAGAAACCGAGCATCCTCGCTGGCACACCGCCTGGTGTCTGACTTTGATACCATTTATAACAACCCATTGATACCATTTGTAACAGCCCAAGCCCACAAGGGTTCATTCCCATCTCCAACTGATGTGAGATTGTAACAGCCCAAGCCCACAAGGGTTCATTCTCATCTCCAACCGGAGTGGGATTGTAACAGCCCAAGCCCACAAGGGTTCATTCTCATCTCCAACTGATGTGGGATCTCACAATCCACCTCCCTTGGAGACCAGCATCCTCGCTGCACACCGCCGGGTATCTGGCTTTGATACCATTTATAACAACCCAAGCCTACAAAGGCCCAACATCCTCGCTGGCACACAGTCTAGTGTCGGGCTCTGATGCCATTTGTAACAACCCAAGCCCACCGCTAAGCAAATATTGTCCGCTTTAGCCCGTTACGTATTCCCCTCAGCCTCACGATTTCAAAACGCGTATGCTAGTGAGAGTTTCCACACCCAAATACAACTTTAAGGGCCAAAAAGCAAGGAATTTTTAATACAGATGCCAGAAGTGATTGATGAAGACTTTCCACAAGCAAAAGCAAAGATTCTACATAGCTTACCAAGTAAGCATAGAAAATTTATATAGGCCAGCCTTCTGCTGTTACGATATGAAAGGGAACAAGTGTTTGGATTATAATACAAACAAGTTCTCTCCAAGTCTAAGCTAACAATCATATTCCATGGGCATATAAACAGATTCCAAAGCAAAAGAACAAGGAAAGTAAGAATCGAATACCTGTGTTCTTGATGATTTGATTACATTTATCAACAGATCATCGCCCGCAATCCGCCTCACTCGCCTTATCAGCTCGTGCCTCGAAATCTTATGATCCTAGAATTCAGAAGCTGAACATAATAAGATCAACCATACCCATAAAAAGTTACATTCCAATGGATCAAATCAAAGTTTACATACCCTGTGATCTTTGTGATACTTAGTAATCATGTCAATTTGAGGGGCAGGTAGACACTTGGATAGAACAGATATCAGAGCTGGAAATGGCATCCAAGGGGAGGTTGGCATTCTCAAAGGCTGTTTGGCCTTCAAAGCACCTAAGAGTAATTGAAAGACGCCATTAAAATTGGAATCAAACCATGAATTCTAGAAAGCAAGTTCCAAGGAATTTACTAACCTTTCCAACGAGGAGGAATTCTGAAACTAATTAGATACTCAGGCAAGATATGAGTGTTCATGTTTGTGCTCCAAATTATGTATGTCTTTGGTGCAAAGAGATTATCAACACCAGAATCAAAGGCTTCAGAACATGGATGATTCTGTCTAGAACCAGGATGAACAAGCTCAGATTTCCCCAATATCACACGGCAAAGCAATAGATGTCTTAATCCATCTTCATCAACAACAGTGCCTTCCAGACTAAAAAATTGAAACAAACAATCAAATGGGGTTCAAAATTCACAAGAAGAACATAAACTCAAACGGATTAAGCATGAAAATTGAAACAAACAATCAAATGGGGTTCTAAATTCACAAGAAAAACATGAACTCAAAAGGGTTAAACATGAAGAACATGATCGTGGATATTACGTTTAATACTAACCTTTCAAGTGGATGATCATCAGGGGAGAGATAGATGCCATTGCCAAGAGATTGAGAACTCTCAAGCTTGTTGCAATGGGAAAACCCATAGCCCAGAATGCTCTTGATTTGATCCTTCGAAGCCCCCAACCAAGCGTACTTGACATTAGCATTCCCCCCATTTTTCTTCGCTATTGCTTGCGAGTAAATCTGAAACGTGTGCAGACGGGCTTGCCCAATATGGGTCGAATGGCTATTCTTGTAAACGGCAGAGACCGTAGTTTCCTGGCCGAGCAATCCGAAACTGGTTATGAATTTTCTCTTGATTAGGTCGTAAATCTTTTCTTCAGCAAGTTTCACTAAACCCTCGTTGATCCATTCCAAATGCTCCATACTCGGCCCTGAAATTCCGCTTTCGGAGTCCGAAACCACCGAGTCCTGATCGGGATCCGTCGAATCTCCGGCGTCGGAGAATCGGTCGGAAACATCATGGTCGGAAACTCCATTCGCAAGACAGTGATCACTTCCGAATTGCTGAAACCGTTCCCGACATTTATCCTGATTGTTCTTCATCGATTGAAATACACGATGAACAACGAAAACAGAGTACAAAAATGAAGAACAAGAAGAAGAAAAACCCAGATGTCTAAAACAGAGATATCCCAAACTGGGCTATATAGAACCCAAAAACAACCAGAAACTCATCAATGGCGATTCTAACCGCAAAATTAGTGAAAAAGAATCAAATCTACACAGAACCCAATTCAAGAACACGAGAAACAGAGGAAAGAAAATCACAGAAGAAGAAGAAGAAGAAGAAGATACAAACAAATAAATGGAACCCAGTAATCATATGCCGCCAAACGCAAGTCGGTTAACTCCAAAAACTTAAGACCCAAGAAACAAAACAGGTATGAACGTAAACGGAGAGTTGAATATGAATACAAACAGAAAGAGTGCAGAATTGGTATGAGTTACTTGGAGAAGACGAAGAACAAGATAAAATTGGCAGTTATAAGGTCGAAGAAGAATTGGGCGGTTTGTGGGATTATGATGGGCGGTGCCGCGCTATTAGTTTTTGTGGAAATCCATTTGATTTTTTCGTTCAAAGCCCGCGTCCGTGGAGCAGTAACTCCCTAATCGAGGAGGCCCCTGTTTTATTTATAATTCTTGTATTGCGAAATTACCTTTATACCCTCGTAGGGGCAAGACTTTATGTTCAAGTTGGTTACTATATCAATTTAATTTAATAAAATTTCATGTATATCTGGTAGAAAATATTAGGAGTGTTCATATAATTCGAGAACTCGACCAACTTAGACTATCCATCCCAAACCTTAAAAAAAAAATTTGTCAGATCAACCCGACCAACTCGAAAATAAGGTTACAGCCAAACTCAACCTTTTCGTACTTTAATATTATTACGAAAATTGAAAATATCTGGTGTTTGTAACCGATGTTAGTGATGCGTTATGACTTGTGAATATTTGATATTTGAATCTAATGAGATTTTAGTTATTGATGTAATAGGTATGGTCGATAAATATGAATTTTTTAGATAATTAAAAAAATAACCCGAAACCCAACCCAACCCAACCCGAAAATAGAGGGTAAGTTGTAAACTCTACTCGAGATTGCTTAGGTCACCAACCCAACCAACCTAAAATTTCGAGCTGGACCAAAAGATTTATCCAATCCAATCTAACCTGTGTACGTCCTTAAAAAAATACTAAAAAACTATACATAGAACTTATTGCGTTTTTTATTTATTTTTTCTAATAATTGAGCGACGTTCAAATCCTTCCACTCTAGACGTTGTTGAACTCTAAAATAATCGAGCGGGTTTAGTTCCGTAAAATTTTTATTTATTTGAATCCAATTTTACACGATTCTTTTATAAATCAAATTTATTAGAAAAAGAAAAGGAAAAAAAAAATAGAGAAAGAAGTTCTCCCACAGATTTAGAAAGAAACAGAGAGGAGGAGATAATGGGTAAATAATTAAATACCAAAAGATGGACCACTTCCTTGTGTGGCACCATACAATTCGCCCACATTTTTCATTAAATTATTCGTTCTTTTTCTTATTAATAATAAATCCTATGACCCACCACCTCATTTCCCGAACAAACACGTTTTAAAATCATAAGACTAAGAGCAATACATAACAAATCAAAATGAACAATATCTGCTAGCTCAATAGTATCAGAGTTAGATACTGAATAGTGTGTCAACGAGTATGTTAGGCTCCCAAGAGGGTGAATTATGAAATCTCAGAGGGTTGGAGACCATTCCTTTTAAAATCGTGAGGCTGACGACTAACGGGAAATTACATTCCAAAAAAACCATTTTCAAATTTAATTTTATAATAATAAAATTATTTTGAATTAAATCATTATATTAATATTCCTACTTAATTTTACTTCTAACTCTCTAAACTTTCTTTAATTATTTTCGACCCTAATCTTTTATATATTACAAAATCATTTTTTAAATATTAGATAAAAATAATTTAATTTATACACTTTTTTTTTTGTTAATATTCGTAAAATGATAATAATTTATTCTATATTTTAAGTTTGAATTATTTGCAATTATTATTTTATAGATAAGATGAAGGAAATAATAAAATTATTTTGAATTAAATCATTATATTAATATTCATACTTAATTTTACTTCTAACTCCCTAAACTTTCCTTAATTATTTTCGACCCTAATCTTTCATATATTACAAAATTATTTTTTAAATATTAGATAAAAATAATTTAATTTATACACATTTTTTTTCGTTAATATTCGTAAAATAATAATAATTTATTCTATATTTTAAGCTTGAATTATTTACAATTATTATTTTATAGATAAGATGCCTTAAGTGGAAGGTTCAAGTGGTCCACTTGGGTCAACGAAAGGAGGTTCTTGTTCTTGTTCTTGTTCTTGTTCGCTGTGCCTTGGAGACGAAGAAAATATCATATAATATATATGTAATCTAATAATATTAATGAGTAACACCTCCATCTTATTATAAAGTTTTTTATTTGTATTAAATTAATAAATACATTACGGGTAAGTTTAATTAGATGACAACAAAAATAATGCATTAAAAGTATAATATATATATATTTATTTACAGGGCAAGGTTTTAAATTTTAATATAATTATTTTTATTTATTTTTGTAGAAATTAAATATAATTATTGTTCTTTATTTTTTAGAACAAAAATTGGTGAATTAAATTCTTCTATCTTCTATATCCTTCTAGATCTTTCTTTTTTGGACTAATTATCACAAATTCAAATATTTTAATTTTTTTATATGGGCTTCAATTTCACAGCCCAATAAGCCTGAAAAGCCTTTTTACCTTAACCAAACAAAAAAGCCCATAGCCCACCTTCATCTCAATTGGGCCACTAGTAGAACTCACGTCTCTTAGGGAGAGGTTTCCACACTTTTATAAGAAATGCTTTATTCCCCTCTCAAACTGATGTGGGATCTTGAGCGTCCTCGCTGGTTTCACAATCAGTGGGGCGAATGCGCCCGAAAAAGTCATCGAGAACGATGGCTAAATTAAGTGGCACACCGCCCGGTGTCTGACTCTGATATCATTTGTAACAACCGAAGTCCACTGCTAGCAGATATTATTCGTTTTGACCCGTCACATATCGCTGTCAATCTCACCGTTTTAAAGCGCGTCTATAAGAGAGAGGTTTCTACACTTTTATAAGAAATGTTTTGTTTCCCTCTACAACGATCTGGGATCTCACAATATCAGAATTTGAATTGTAATGCAACAACATGAATGACTATTTATAACCTTAAAAATAAACTCGAGAGTAACATATGGTCAATTAAAAAGTTGTAACACTCGTACTCATAAATACTATAATGAACACTAACTAAATTTATAACCTATTCAAGAGTAATTGAATCTCCACTTGAAGTAGTTTTAAGCAGCTCGAAGTACTAGTTCTATAAACAAAACTTGACTTATCTTTAATCAAACACGCTCCAATTGAGTTCATTTAATGCAACCTTATTTTGTTAACTCGGGCCTCGACATACATACGACCGCGTTCTATTAGCTCTTCTGTCTCTTCCACTCTCTTCTGGAGAGCAGACAAGTACTTTAGTGCCCCACGCGGAGTTGTCCAACATTCTTAGCTAACGGTATTTCTGTTTCTACCGTCTTATACTCAGCTTTTGAATTCACCTTGAAACATGTAAGGTACAATTCCGTCATCCATCTCGAAGTCCTTGTGGTATGATCAAGACATTTTATTTCGAATCATTTGTTAGATGTAAGATTACATGATAGTAGACTTAAATATGTATATGTATTCGTTTATTAAACACAAAATTGATAACATGTGACATATCTAACGATTCAACGAACGAATGAACGAACGATAATGTAATAAAGCAATGTGGAAGGGAAGAAGAAGAAAGAAAGAATATCTGCTAGCGGACAATATCTGCTAGCAGTGGGTCTCGGGTGTTACAAATGGTATTAGAGCCAGACACCGAGCGATGTACTAGCGAGGAGGCTGTTCCCCAAAGGGGGTAGACACGAGGTGATCTGCCAGTAAAGACGTTGGGCCGTGAAGGGGGTGGATTTGGTGGGGTCCCACATTGATTGGAGAAAAGAATGAGTGCCAGCGAGGACGCTGGGCCGTGAAGGGGGGTGGATTGTGATATCCCACATTGGTTGGGGAGGAGAACGAAACACGTGTGTGAAAAAACCTTGAGGGAAAGCCCAAAGAGGACAATATTTACTAGTGGTGAGCCTGTGGCGTTACATGTGTTGTTTGGAGACGTTTAATGGATTTCGTCAAATCTATTGCCTCATAAATGAGTAATTGATTTGTAACGAATATGATTCGTCTAGTGTGTAAACTTGATTACGTATTGGTCAGTAGTGGGGAAAAAAAGTAAGAACGGTTTCTAATTGAAAGTAAAAGAAATGAATTTTAGGCTTAACTAGAAATATAAGCAAAAGGGCAGACATTTTCATGCTCGAGAATAAAAATGTAGCAGTCCAAGCTCATCGCTAGCGAATATAGTCACTTGGGTCACGTGTCTGTAGGGGAGAGATTTTCACATCAATGTTTTGTTTCTATCCCTTACCGACGTGGGATCTCACAAAAATATTATTAAAATGTGAACAAAAATATTAGCGACAAAAAGCGTTCGATAAAAATTTAATATATAATAATATCTAATAATATTTGAGGGAGAAAAATAAAGCGACGTTGACTGCAGCCACAACGAGGCTGCAAAGTTTGACCACCATAAAAAATCAGGACCACACTTTTAAATCTCATTTTGATGGTCAAATCTACACCGTTCATCTACATCCTTTAATCCCTTTATTCTTCAAATTATATAAATTCTCATTTACACAATTTTAATATAATGTTTTTTAGATGATAAAATTTAATCATTTAATTAAGAATATCATTGTCGACCAAAAGTGAAGCCTTCAAGGGTAACGCCGCCGCAAGCACCGCCGCCGCCGGCGAGAGAGGGAATTTTTTTTTTTTGAAAAAAGGACCACAAAATACAACATTTGGCAAATCGATTTTTTTTGTAAAAAATAGAAAAATTAAACTTTTGAATTCGTGGATTATTTATTGGTCTTTAAGAATCTCTTTTTTTTTTTTTTTTTTTCCTTTTAAAATAATAAAAAAAACGAGGGGAGTTTTTATAATTGAGGAGAAAAGGGGGGACGAAATTGAAAAGAAAGAAAGGGGAGGGTTAAAAATGCAAAGTAAAGGGAGATGAAAGATGCCAGCATCTTGGAGGTTGCTTGAAACTCAAGATTTTGAATAATTTTAATCTTTTTTTTTATTTAATTTTCATTGACAAAAAAAAAAAAGTGATTTTGAAATCATGATGTGCCACTACCAACCACCCATTCATGTATGAGATATAATTATCCAAATATATATTTTTTAAAAATTAAATTGATTAAGAATTAAGTTTTGTAATTATAAATTATAAACTTATTAATTGGCGACATTTCAAGGAACAAATGTATCTTTAACCACTGAACTATGTATGCATTAGCAATTATCTACAACTTTTGAATAGTGAACAACGAGACAAAAAGTTGGATGTCATACTTGCATATTGAGTCTAGACAGGCACCCGTTCTTTGATTTCCCATGTCTTTTGTCGGGTAAAATTCGACCGACTTATAGGCAGTGGCTTGGTTAAGGGAACCCATCGGAGCAATCCACGTCTTTTATCTCGAGTGACACTTATAACAAATAGAGGAAGGTTTCATATAAAAGACGGAATGTTTAGGGGTTAGATATAATCATTGTATCAGTTGATTTTTTCTATACCAAATAATTTTGGACGTGGAAGTAACTATCTGGGGTATAGGCTATCAAACTAGTGGCCGATGCTTATTTGCTTGTTAGCCTATAATATTGATTTCTTAAAACCGATTTCCATATGTTTTTAGGCTTGAGCATATATCCTGTACCAACGATGACCCAAATTTGAGTTGGTTGTCTTACTCGAGTGTGTGAATAAGTGTCGTACATTTGCATTACGAGTCCTGACAGAATGCGATATAATTTTGACATCTGATTTAAAAATTGTCAACGTGTCATATCTACATTTGAATAGCACATCAAAATATTGTTCGAATTTTAGGGATTAAAGTATTTATTTTAAAATTTCACCGACTAAATAGATAATAATAATTTTAAATTTGAGGTACTAAAAAGTAAACTAATAATAATAAATAAATAAATTGGTAAAGAGAACAAAATTAATGAATATGAGATAGGGAATCAACGTGGGGTTGGAGACTCCACTTTTGTTTTTTAGGTTTGACATTAACTTCTCTTTGGTCCCTTTTAAGTGTGTTCCTCAAGCTTTGTTTCTCACATGCTCTCCTCATTCTCCCGCTAATGTTTTCTCCGATATTTATCTTATATTTTATTTCAATCCCGAAAAAAATTATTCGGTAAGATGATCATAATGGAGCTACGCCTGTCCTTTAGTTTCGAAAATTTGCATGCTTCTAAATAATCACTGGATATGACGTCAAGATCCAACAATACAAAACTACCAGCCTCGTTGAGCACTTTTCTCCAATTTCATTACAAAAAATTATTCAACTAGACCACTACAATCTGGATGTCACCTACCTCTTAACAACCGTTGAATGTAGATTCAAAATTTTGTGTAGCCCTAAATAACCTATCGGGTATGAATTTGAAGATCCAACAATGCAAAACAACCAGACAAACACCTTGTAACTACAAACTCCTAAAAAATTATTCAATGAGGTAGTCGCACACATAATTTTTCTCTAACGGGTGAAAAATTATCCAACGAGGCTGCCACAATCTTAAGTGTCATCAGCCTCAAAACAACTGTTGAATGCAGATTCAAAATTTTGCATAACCCTAATATAACT
Source organism: Cucurbita ficifolia (assembly GCA_033971965.1). Lineage (NCBI taxonomy): Eukaryota > Viridiplantae > Streptophyta > Magnoliopsida > Cucurbitales > Cucurbitaceae > Cucurbita > Cucurbita ficifolia. Next base: position 848,484 of record CM066979.1, read on the forward strand.
ATTGGATATGAATTCGAGAATCCAATAGTGCAAAACTATCGGACACCTCGTGAATACAAGCTCCTCGAAAACATTGCCTTTAGATTCATCAAAAGACTCCCTAAATCACACTTTACATGTCTATAATTCCCGCTAAGTCAAACTAAATCAAACTTTAAAACAATGGTGGATTTCTATGCAACGAGGAGTATTCATTCCATTAATTACAATACAATAATATGTCAATCTCTTTTATTGGTTCTAAAGTTGATTTAGAAGGGTTTTTTGAAAACTTGTGCCATAAAAAGGAAGAAAAAAACAGAGTCACATGAAACAAAACTGGCAGTGCCCCCCCAACAAAAAGAAGAAGATTTGGATGAAGGAATTAGTGTCATAAGATTAGGAGAGGAAGAATCTATGCCTTGCTTGTAGGAGGGGGAGGAGAGAAGGGTCCCACGCCCCATTTTTTGGGCCCCTAAGTGGAGTGCTCTTTGGGGATGCTTTCTTTAACGAGGACCCAAAAATTCTCACCATTCTACCACTTCCACATCAGCTTCTTCTTCCCTTAAGCTCAGCCAATCACAACCCTCCATTTTGCCACGTTGGAGTTGTCTTTTGGTTGCTTTAGTGTTCCTTGTGGGGTACCCTACAGACAGTGTAGGGACCCACTGAAATGTTCTTGCCACCGACGATGTTTTTGTCATCCTTAACATCTCTCTGCTAAGCTAACTAACACAGTGGCTGCTACCCTTTCCCCCTTCCATCTCTTCAAATATACCTCTTTTTCTTCCTTCTTATTCACATCCCATTCTCTTCTTCATCATCTTCTTCTTCTTCTTCTTCTTCTTCTCTGAAACTGATCTATTTGGGTTATAATGGAGCTGTTTTTGGTGCCCATTTTGTCAGTGGATAGATAGCCAATGAATGAGAGAAATGGAGTGAGTTTGAAGTGAAGTTTTTGTGGGTTTGTTTGGCTGACTTGAAAAATCATTTCCTCTTTCTCTTTGTTCCTTCTTTTTGGGAAGTTTTTTTTTCTATTGGGGTTGTTTCTCTGTTTTTCTCAGTTCATTCATGGGTCTTACTTCTCTTCAAGTCTGCATGGACTCTTCTGATTGGCTACAACAGGTATATGTCATCAAAACTAGTAAGCCTAGCTAGTACTCGACTCGAACCGAGCCGAGCTGAGCGGAGTCTGGCATTGTGAGAGATGGACAAAGAACTGACATTTTTGTTGTGTGTTTTTGTTTAGGGAAGTGGTAACGAGGAGTCTGGCATGGATTGTTCGTCATTATCAGGGGACATGCTGTCATGTTCAAGGCCACTGACAGAGAGGAGGCTGAGGCCTCAACATGACCAAGCACTGAAATGCCCAAGATGTGACTCAACTCATACTAAATTTTGCTACTACAACAACTACAGCCTCTCTCAGCCTCGCTACTTTTGCAAGACTTGTCGTCGGTACTGGACCAAAGGTGGCACTCTCCGCAACATCCCGGTCGGCGGTGGCTGCAGGAAGAACAAGAAAGTTACTACTACTAAGAAATCTAATAATGACCCAATTCATCAACAACAACAACAACAACGACAACCCATTTCCCAGATCCATCATCATCATCAAGCCTCTTCTTCTTCTTCTTCCCTTCATAATCATAATCCAACTGATCTTCATCTCTCGTTTTCGAATCAAGTACACTTCCCTCATCAGTTCAATCCCCTTATTGGAACACCAAATTTCATCTCAAGCATAGGAATGCTTGAAGCTCACCATCACACCGCTCGACCAATCGACTTCATGGACTCCAAAATGGAAGCCCTTGTTGGCAATGCTCATTACATCCCCACAAACTCTGACCATTTGGCCATGGTGGGTGGGTTTGCTGGAGATCACATTGCCGCTGCTGGCCATGCTCTGTCGCCGAGTTTCCATGGCCTTTGCTCCCCTTATGGACTCTCACTTGATGGGAACGCTGCAGGCATGGGACAAGGAGTGATGATTCCTTATGAACATGAACCAAATGAGGATCCAAATGCAATGGAAGTGAAGCCGAATACAAAGCTTTTGGCTTTGGAATGGCAAGATCAAGAGGGATGTTCTGAGAAAGTTGAGTCCTACGGATTTATAAATGGAATCGGGTCGTCTTGGAATGGGATGATGAATGGATACGGATCATCAACAACGAACCCATTGATGTAAAATCCGATCAGGGGAATCAAAAGGGCATGGCTCGAATGAAATCAAGAACTATTTGCCTTGATTTCCTCTCTTTCTATCAGTTTCTTAAGAATATGTCTTGATTTTTGTTTAATTTGGAGTGTGGCTTTGGGATTGTGTCGGCTAATCCAAGGCTCTCTGTTAGGATTTTTCTTGTATGATCGAGGAAGATTATCTAGGGAGTGCTTTTGTAGTATAAAAGAACAAAGAACAAGTATGGTTTGGAACGTAATTATCATATAATTAGACTTGTTTTTTTCTTTTAGTAAAGGGATTGTTGACTGATCATTAAGTACCAAGTATATTTGATTAATGATTAGTATGATAATCAAGATGGAAGATCACATGCATAAAATATTCCTCTACATGGATGAATGCCTCATGCATGTCTTTCAGCCGTAAAAAAAAACGATATAATATGTAAAAAAAACGATATAATATGTATTGGTTGAGTTATACCAGGTTTGAGTTCTTATCCTTCAAACGTTATTCGATAAACCTGATAATTTCAGTAGTTGTCACCTGTTTCTTTCATGTCAAACTAACCGATGTTCGTCCAATAAACCTATTAAGATTAAAGATAAAAACCTGTATAGAATCAAAATTCAAAGTTAAAGAAACTTAAGAGGAAAGATTAAACTCACGAACAGTGATCGTCGATAAATGGTGTACGAAAGGAGTTAATATTTCCCATTTGATCGGGAATGGAGATAGAAAAGGCATCTTCGACCTGAAAATGACACGACAAACAAACAAGGCAATGGGTGTAATTCACTATTTATTTTTATCGAAAAAGGTTCTACGTGTAGACTAAATAGTGTACATATGTGTGTAGTGACAATCAATCAGAAGGCCTTCAACAGTGTAAGTGTACAGAAACCATGGTATTGTAGATTCCTCCTCTTTGCATTCATTTTTTTCAGCCGAATTCTACGCCATGATCGCATTATTATTATGATTCCGGAACTTCGCCTGCAACCTGTTTGTGAAAATGCTCACGTGAAATTTCAGGGTGGTGTTGGGCCAGTGGATTCCTGTACTCTTCTCTGTTGGGGTTTAAACGGGCCCTATATTATTTGCTCATAGCAAAGACCACCTTGCTACACTTTTGAGGCAACGTTGATCGACAACGAAGCTGGGGTTGGAGTGGGGCTATGAATTGGATGTAGTTGGTCACTGAAATGGCAAGCGGAGTGATTCTGGGGATGATGCTAAGACATTGCCTTGGCTAAACAAGAACGCTCATTTCTACTAAGACAAAACATCATAAGACTCAAACTGCGCTCAAAATGATGGATTTTTCCACAGATTTCTTTGTTAGGAATCACAGGTCTCCACAATGATATGATATTGTCCACTTTGAGCATAAGCTTTCATGGTTTTGGTTTGGACTTTCCCAAAAGGCCTCGTACCAATGAAAATGTATTCCTTACTTATAAACCTATGATCATTCCCTAAATTAGTCAATGTGGGACTCCCTACCAACAATCTTCAACATTCTTGACCTATGGAATGAGCTTACTTCACTTTGGAATGTGCTTACTTTACTAAGATGTGGGATAAGCACACAGTTAGAAGTAAAAACCATGGCTAAATTCCTTGCCTACACAAGGAAAGAGATTGTCAAACGTATGAGACGTCTCATGAAATGCACAGGCTTCACATTGCTTATACGATGTTGTAATCAAAGGAAAAAAGGGAAAACTAGAAGTACTATTAATAAACAGAGAAGCTCCACGAATTGCCTAGGCAATATTTGTGTCCTTGGATACATAAACTACACCTACAATACATCAACAAGACTAACGAGGGGTTTGATAGAACCTGATGAAAGAAAATCCACAATGGTTCCTTTACGTTGAGGAAGAACCCGCCATGGAACTCACCTTCTTGAGGAGGACTTCAATATCGCTCTCCAATTTGGCTCTTGTGTCTGGGGAGAGATTGTCTCCGGACTTCTCCAGCATTGATGTCATCATCTGAAGATTCTTCCTAATAAACTCTACAGGCCGTGCCTCACTTGCTGCTTGAGACCCTAATTCAGCAGACTTTGATAAGTTGAGAGTGCCCTCAGATGCTGGATAGGCCAGTGCTGTGCAAGCCCTGTCCATGTCCGACGTCGTTGGGGGAGTTGAGAGGTGATAGAGCTGGTATTTTAAAAGAGTTGGGCCAAAAATGTTGTTCTTTTTTAAACTCCGAACTGCTTCCATCGCATCCGCACTTCGAAGGAAAACTATCTCAACAGTTGAATCTTTCAACTGTATCTCTGATTCCTTCAAAGATCCGAACTGGCTAAACGTTGTGATAACTTGCTGCCGGGGCGGTAAGGGAGCTTCTGAAGAGAAAGTCAAGAGAAGAAGAGATCCTAAACCATCACCATCAGTTTCAACTTTATTATAAATATATGGTTTGTCAGAAGGATTCGGATGGTTCAAACTAGCTTCACCTTTTCTCCTCCTCCTCCTCTGTGGTTTAGTCAACTGGGAGTCTTTCCCCTGACTAGATTCAATACCCATTCCATTTAAATCTGGTATATCAGAAGGCAAGATTACCTTCGGATCTGCCAATGGCGGTTTCTCCTTCTTCTTTCGCCTTTTGACCCCAGACTTGCTCTGATCCTGGGCAATTGTCTGCTCGTTCACTGACTGGTCAGGCGCTCCCGCAAAATCCACTTTATTTTTCTCCGAAATCACACCAAGTGGTTGTGGAACTGTGACCTGTAGATCAATGAAAAAGGAACCAGGTTCATTGCTGTTATTCGCATCAATGGATTCAGAAGACACCTTTGAATGCTCCTTAACAGCTCCAAGTTTCCTTCTCTTCTTTGGCTCAGACTTTTGTTGGGAAGCAACCTGGCTCGCAGCCTGCTGATCTTCCACCGACAAGGCAGGTGCCGAACCACTTCCATTTAAATCAGGTATCTCTGTTGTTGGTTTACTCTGGAGAAGCGATCCATCGTTTTTTCTCTTCCTTCGCTTCGGTAAACCATTGGGTGAGAGTGGTCCAGGTCCAATCTCAGGTGAATCTTTTGTAAGCGGGCTACTCGAAGAAATGCTTATGTTCACATCGGACAAGGCAGAAAGGGATTTAGTCTTCAATCTCCCCAAGCTTTCTCCATCGTTTTTCGACAGAGGGGTCTTTTTTTGTGCATCTCCTGCAGGACATATTTCAGCAGTAGAAGAAGGATGCTTAACCTCTTCCATTTCCGAAATAGAACTTGCCTGACCTTTTCTTTTCTTGATCCCTGATTTAGCAGTGGAAGAAGGATGCTTAACCTCAGCAGTCTTTGCCTCATTTTGACCAGCATCGACAGATTCGTCATGAAACGTGAGAATTCTAAATCTCGAAAAGAACTGAGCGACCGCATCAAAGTTGTTATTTTCATTTGGATAAAGACAATTCACAGCAGTAAAATGAAGCTCAGAAAGAAACTCAGCTGGTGATACACTCGTCAACTCTTGATTACCAGCAACATCACTCCCACTGGTGATATTCCAGTACCACTTCTTCCAGAACTTGCCACTGCATTTAGATAGTAAAGGGGTTTCATTCTTGCCCTCAGCTTCATTTTCATCCTCACCTTCGCTAGAAATTTTAAGCGCCTTAATACCTTCTGTTTCAGCTGGCATACTTTTCGGCCCCCAGTTTATGTATGGAAAAGATAAATACTTGCTCTTCTTCCTCTCTCTCGTCTCCGATCTCTTTTCAGACATCCCTTTGCTCCCATCATCAAAGTCTCCTACATCAGAATCCTTGCCTTCATAAGCTAATGGATTGATCACCTCTCCCTTGATTGAAGAATCCATTTTGCTGGATTCAAGATCTTCAAATTTGTCACTTCTTTTTCTTTTTAGCGATCTCGATTCAATTCCTCCATCAGCAATTGTCTTTCTTCTGGAGCTCCTTTTCCCTCCTTCCATGCTTCCGTCAAGTACCTTATTTGGATCTTCAATCATTCCCTCCATCTTTTCATGTAGAACGTCTGATCCTATGGGCAGTGTCTCTAACGGTGAGCTTTGTGTGCCATCTTCTACCTGTTCTTCATCCTTTTTCACTGTAACACGAGTTTTGCTTTTTCTCACTGATCTGCTCACCACGTTGTCGTCAGCATCATGAGCTTCCCAAAGCAGATGCAAAGGTAACTGCAGGTGCCCTATTGAGCTTTGAAAAGCTGCTAATTGATTATACAGGATAGTCAACTCTAGTGATCCACATAGGGAAACAATCTGCGCAAGACCCTTAACACGTGCTAGGAATGTTTCGGGTTTATACTGATCAACAGAATATTTAGCAAGGAAACCAGTCTTGTGCCCAGGCAGAGAAGTCGCATCCTTTGATCCATCATCGCCTTCTAATGGGTGGTTTCCTTCAGGAATACACGAACACATCATCTCCAACTTCACACACCTACCAAACTCATCCACAGCTTTCTCTACGGCCCCAAGGAAACTTCGAGACTTGTACTTCCCGGACATCTGCTCAAAGTTCTCAGCAAAGGGTATCAACTGAGATATAGAGCACCATGTCACATGGCTGCTCCCAAAATAGCCAACTAAAAGACTATCACTCTGGCTACTTGCGTCACTGCCTACTGCATCTGAGGGATGTATCTTTCCAGGCCACCATGTCTGACTTTTGGTCTTGACCCATATTACATCACCAACCGAAAATTTGTTCTCTTCACCATTTTTAATAACCTGCTTTTCATCTCCAGCTTCTTTCGAAATTTCTTCCGTTCCTATTGACTTGGGAAGCTCTGGTTCTTCTGGCTGAACATTCGAGACGTCCACTGTAAGCGATATACCATCGCCAGAATCTTCCACGTTCTTCCCTGTAGGAAGACCATCTAATTCCGCCGCGTTGCCATTGTTCTGGTCATTCTCAGCTCCACCACCATTACCACCGTCTTCATCTACACCAGCATCCAAAATTTCTCCCTCTGAACCGCCTATTCCCATTTCATCCTCCTCAATCCTCAATTCGACATTACTAATCTCAGTTTCGTTATCGCAAACGCCAACCGCTACGCCATTGGCATTCTCAGCAACCGGAATCTCCACAGTTAACCCACCACTCAAATCAACCAAACCAGAAAATCCAGAAATATCCTCGCTAATCTCATTCGCAGGGCTTTGGGCTTCTAGGGTTTCTGGGGTTTTGGGGTCTTCCATTCTAACTCTAAACACGTCTCCCCCAAATTATCAAAACCATACCATCACATCAATGAAACTGATCAAGTAGAGCGGGAAAACATTAAGAAAAAACAAAACAATCAAACCTCTAGCATTAACAACACTGATAGAAAACAATCAAATAAACCTATTCCCCAATTTAACAATATCGACAAATAAAAAGTTAAAAGAGCAAACTCCAGCAGCAAAGAACTGGAAAAGAATAAGAAACAGAAAGCAAGAATCCAAGTCGAATGAATAAACTAGTCGAATTGAAATCGGAAATTACAGAGATCAAACTCACTCAAATTGAAGGCGGAAGGAGGCAGGATTATAATTAAAGCGAAGAATTGGAAGACAGAGAGAGATGATTTGGATAATAATTAGTAAAGTGAGAAGAAAAAGGAAAGGGAAACAGAGAGAAAGAAAGCATACAGGTTATTTGCAGGCGCTGAAAAGCTGAAGAAAAAAGGCCGAGGATTCAACAATTACGGTGAGAGAGGAAGACAGAGAAAGAGAGAGAAAAATAAATAAATAAGTAATTAATTTAAAACCGCTTACCTTACTCTTCTCCCTTGAACGGTGTGTACCAATCCATTGTTTTTTTTTTTTTTTTTTTTGTTTACAAAATATATAAATTCTTTTAAAATTTTGAAATATGAATGAAAAAATATTTCTAAACAATTTTTAAGAGTAGAAATATGTTAGATGGTCGGTAAATCCTCCTGCAGTATATTTTGAGTCATTTTAGCCTTGACGGTTGTAGACTTGATTTTGGTGAACGAATATAGAGTGTCGCCGCACATCTGTTTGATGTCTAATTGACACCAAATTTGTCATTCTTTTCAATGTGTTTTGTCAACCGTCACCTAGTCATGAGGTGCACGTTGTTGGTATAAGTAAGAATTTTCAATGATTTTAAATTTTTTCAAATGCAGTTTTGATTCATTCATATCTCTCTCATTTATTCGCGTAGATCTATCAATTTAAGCTGGAAAGACGAAATAGGTTGAAGAATCTCAATAGATCGAAGAATCTCAAGTTTTAATTTTTTATTAATTATTTCTCAAAAACAAGTTAATGTGGTTAATTAATTTTAACCCTTTTGTTAATGATGTTCTGGGGTTGACTAAAAGGCTTATTTATTTATTTATTTGTAAATCCTTAGATTTTTTTTTAATGAACTCTTTTTCAGATTTGGGTGTGCGTTACAACTGCAAGATTCGTTGTTCGTTCCAACGTTGGACAACAACTATAGATGGTATGGTCCTTCGACATTCTAGTGACAAGTATCATAAGGTAATAGGATGCTGACATCACGAACCAAAAAACATATTTTGTCTTAATTTCTTTGTTGAGATGAACAAATGTAAAATAGGCAAACAAAACAACGTTAGGATTTTAGGTTGACGCATCAACATTTTATATGTCGATAAGTTCAAAAATTATATATATATATATATATATATATATATATATAACTAGACCGTGAAATTCCACATTAGTTGAAAAGGGGAACAAAACATTCACTATAAGGGTGTGAAAATCTCTCCCTAACATACGTGTTTTAAATCATGAGGCTAATAACGATACGTAACAAACCAAAGCAAACAATCTCCTAGTAGATTTAAGCTATTACAAATGATATCAGAGTCGATCACTGGACAGACTCTCTCCATAGTAGACGCGTTATAAAACCATGAGGCTGACAACTATACGTAACGGGCCAAAGCGGACAATATATGCTAGCGATGGGCTTAGACCGTTACAATATACACACTCGCTAAGAGGGACCTAATATTAATAATAAAAACGTATAACTTTCTTAGAAAAAAATGTGTTGCTTGCTAATTTTAATATCTTGAATACATTGATACTTTATCATTGAAAATTCCATGAACTTCACATCTCCACCTTTAGAATCTTTTTAGTAAGAGATATATGAGGTCCTAAGGCTATGAATTTGATGTATTGTTCTAAATATTCGCATAAAAAAGGTGGAGAATATTTCAAAAATTTTGATGAACAAACTGAGAGTGATAGCTTGGAAATGGAAAAGGGCTCTCAGTGTGATGGCTCGTATTTGCACACACAGTCATATATCTTTCCATTGAACAATTTTTCTGCCAGCCTCTGATTTTTCACCATGGCAAGCTGCAAAAGCAACACTTTGTTCATGAAAACTTGAAGAAGAAGAAGAAGAAGAACAGCCCAGACGAGACCAATTACTAGAGAACCAGTGAACATCACCTTTAAAGCATCACATTTAAACTGGGCGTTTAAGTTGGTATGAAGGGCTCTCCCCATTCCTTCCAAGATAACCTGCATTAGAACAAACTCCGAGTTCATGTAACTTCTATTTTCTTCGTCTTTTTCATTTTATAGACGGATGGTGACCACAAATTCTTTTTAGTAGTTGACGGAAAGTTTCAGTTTCTTCTACTTGTGAGATCCCACATTGGTTGGGGAAGAAAACGAAACATTTTTTATAAGGGTGTGGAAACCTCTTCCTAGTAGACGCGTTTTAAAAACTTTGAGGGGAAGCCCGAAAGGGAAAGCCCAAAGAGGACAATATCTGCTAGTGGTGGACTTGGGCTATTATAAATAGTATGAGTGCCAGTGATGAGGCTGAGCCCTGAAGGGGGGTGGACACGAGGCGATGTGCCAGCAAGGACGCTGGGCCCCGAAGGGGGTGGATTGGGGGGGTCCCACATCTATTGAAGAAGGGAACGAGTGTCAGCGAGGACGCTGGGTCCCGAAGGGGGCTGGATTGGGAAGTCCCACATCAATTGAAGAAGGGAACGAGAGACAGCGAGGACGCTGAGCCTCGAAGGGGGGTGGATTGTGAGATCCCACATTGGTTGGAGAGGAGAACGAAACATTCTTTATAAGGGTGTGGAAACCTCTCCCCAGTAGACATGTTTTAAAAACTTTGAAGGGAAGCCTGAAAGGGAAAGTCCAAAAAGGACAATATCTACTAGCGGTGGGTTTAGGCTGTTACAGGTCTAAAACAATGAGTTTATATTACCCTCACTGTCTCCTACGCTCGCCGTTGGTAACGTGTCAATCCCCCGTAGGATGAGATATTTGCTACTCACTAAGCCTACTTTTTGAATAGATTTGTTACTATTAACTTTTGAAATGGAAGAACGCATTACCAAATCAGCATCTTTTGCAGCAGCAGCCAGCTCAGAGCTGACCTGCCTTAGATCTATACATGGACTACCACAGCCATTTTCGACAACCATCAAGGGAACAGATGATGAACTCTCTTTAGAACCATCCGCAGAGTTAACCATGGCATCCACAATCAATCCGCCCGCTTCAGCAGCTCTACGTAGTATGTCACAGTGCTGCAAACAAACGTTTGTCCGTTAAATTAACTGAACAGCACGAGCTTGCTTGAACAGGGCCTGTTCTATAGGTTCTTTAATGCCTCATATTTCAGTCCATAATGTTTGATGGCACAGACACAACAGAAACAAGCAAACTGCAAAAATCTAGGAGGAAGTAGCTATAGTATGAAAATTGAGCGTCTGAGACACTGGTTCAAGAATGGACAAGATAATTAAATACTCATGCGTGCAGATTAAACATGCTGAATGCCAAGATGTGATGCACAGGGAAGAAAAGTACCTTGGCAGCCTCAACTACTATATCAGGAAGCTCCATTGCGGTTACATCATTTATGGCAGGAAGGGAGTTTCCAACTAAAACAACCTGGAACGAACACTTCCGATCACTACTGAGGGCGTACTTTAATGGAGAATAAACACGAAGAACAAATTGTTGCATGGAGCGGACTAGACAATAAACAGCTACCTATAGAATTAATTTTTCGTTCAGTATCAAAACGACGTAAACTTACTTCAGTTCCACGTCGGAGGAGTTCCCTCGCCAGGGGAAGCATCCCTAGAACAACATCAGCACCTGAGTTGTCCACAAAGAGAAGAGCTCTTTTATGTGGAGAGGGTTTCTTATCCCCAGATCCTAACATTCTTTCTCTGAAGGCATCAAAATCATCGACCTATATATATAAACATTAGAAAAAAGCAGTTGGAATCAGCACTGATATGAAAATTTAACAGTTAAGGACAGTTGACGTTTTTCACGACATGAACTCCTAAAGTTAAATTTGATTACCCGCCACGGCCTCTGCATCTTATTGCGACTCATTTTGTAAATCTCAATTATTGTCCCCTTGTGATAGAGATCGACACAGGCACGAGAGCCCCAGTCAAAAATGTTTGCAGCAAGAACACCTTCAATTAGGGTCAGAAGTCTTGCTTCCTGCAAATTAACAAGCAAACCATGAACATTTAAGTTGTTGATTTATAACTGCTGGACTTCTATTGCACCATGGAGTGAGTAGCAGTGTAGAGTTTTTATAGATACCTCATTCATACTATCAAGTTCCAACAGCAGGTCAGGTAAAACAGCAAGTGATGCCTCATTCTCCCTGATCAACCGAGAAAGGATATTGCGTGGAGGGAGAGGAAATCAATACTCCAAACAGCTTTCCATAATGATATCTTTAAATCAATAATAAAGGATGTTAAATTTTTTTTTACCTCTGTTTTATGCTTCTATAGGCATCAAAAAATTGGAACTCCCTCAAGCACTCTTCCCTCAGTTCCAGTAGATTAGCCAAACCCAATTTTCCATATGCTGTAGGTTCCTCCATCAACCTACTCAGAATTGGAATTTAGTTGGATTGAAAATTTTGAGCGAAGAACAAGTGAGACTGAGACATAAAAGTAAGAGGCGAATACAGTTTTCAACAACATGGGGATTATCGAACGTCTCATTTTTAAGACAAATACATAATGTAATCAATTAAACTATACTCAAGTTGGCAGGGCCTAAAGCTTGATGATGTAAGCTTTCAAGTAATGATATTCACTCCCCTCTAATAACTATTTGTATTAAAAATAAAAATAAAAGTTGACTGGTTCAGATGCCTACCAAGTCAACCTTTGCAAAACACTTAAAAATACTTTTTAGTTTAGAGATATAATTTTCCATTCTCCTAGGTTGGATTGATCATTATTATATCACAGGTCACAGCAGTCATTTGAACCTGGCCGGATAACAGTAATAGGTAAGTGGCTATGGTGACAGGTAGATCCAATAACCAAGAGCAACTCTCTACTGTGAAAAGTACATGAGAATTTACCGTCAGTAAAAAGACTATAAGAAGAATTGCAACATGGTATGGTTCTAAAATTCCCTTCAATTAGAAAACTTAAGGAAGTCAGGAGCACAAGAACGACTTCTTAAGCATGATTGACATGAGTAGCAAATATAAGACACACAAGAACGACAAAATTGGCCGACAAATAAATTTGAAAGGGATGACCGATAAGTACGATGGTGAAAAGAAATTGAGCTACAATACCCATAGAGGATCTTAGGTCAAACTCAGCCTGAGCATTAGGACCTCGAGACTCGAGCATTTGACATGGTTGGAGTAGGGCCTTGCACCAATCAATGTCATGGGATGTGCATTGGGCAGCACGTAGGTGAATGGCAAGGCATGCGGCATATCAACCAGCAAAGGGCGCACAAGGCAAACTGTAAGGTTAGCATGGAATGTTGGCACTGGCAGGTTGTTTAGAGGTTAACGGGTGGGCATGGCTTGTACACTCCGATAAGAATTGGCCCATGACATTGAGCAACAACTCAATGAAGCCAATACAAGATTTACAGAAAGAGAGAGAATACTGAGGGTTCGGGAACGGTAAGAAGAACCAACAGGAGAAAAGGAATAAAACTTATCACATCGTTTAAACTGACATGTCACCATCACCACGGTATCGTCGAACTTGTGTAGTCATTTTTTTATTAACATAACTAACATTACAATGATTCAAGAGATGAATTTGAACCATTTTTTCCAAACAATGACCCGTTCTAAAATTTATAAGCCAAAAGGAAAACTTTAAAATTCAGCAAACGGAAATTGTATATTTTCCAAAATAGAATGAGCCATTAAATTTGAACTTTTATGTTCTGAAACCCCATACAATCCATTCTCAGGAAAATATAACCATGCAGCGTGTACATCAATCTAAAGTTAATGAATTTACCTCCTCAAGTGGGCCGAAAATGCCCGAGCAAATGCATCACCTCTTCTCTTGGCATCATCAGTTCCACCTTCGCTTGCAACAGCCTGACATCTCCCAATAACAATTTTCTCGATCAGTAAGAAAAAAATAAGAGGTAAATAAAACAATTTATCGTCATTCACTAAAAGACAAGTCAACCCTAAGAAATATTTTTTGACTTTGTCAAAAAATGAAAATCATTATTAAGTAACTATGCAGGTCCTTGTTATTTTGTAAGAGACGAGTTATATATTGATTGTGTGAAATTGTGTGTGTTGTGAGAGAGAGAGAGCGCGCTTAAGATTCAGTGTTTGCTCTTGCCTTATCCACAAGATCTGGTAAATGATCTGAAAGCACGGTGAACCAGTACCTGAAGATGAATAAATATGCGATAGTTTTTAGTTGGCACTGGAAAAAAATGTTCAAATAAAATATCATTGGCTCATATGCATTCTAAGGAATATTGAAATGAGCTTTATTCATATACTTACTCCAACTCACGGTGATCAGAGAGATCAATAGTGTTAGGTTCATATCTGCAAAACACACAAGTATAAGAAAGCTACAAGAATCTATAATATAATCAAGAAAAGCAAATCTTTTGACAAAGCACTTCATGCAATTTCTTCATTCAAGCAGAATTAGTAAATGAGTTCGAAAAAACTAGGCTACCGCCTTCTTTGATGTGGGTTCACTTCATGTAGCTAATTAAGCAAAACCATTAAACCAAAAATATTCTACACACTTATTGCATGTCGTATTAATTTGTAGAAAGGAAGTGACGCAATAGAATCCGAAAGGATTTTGTTCGATGCAATAACAAAGGAAGTAGAATGTGTATTACATACGTTTTTGGATCAGCCAACAGAGGGAACACCTCCAAATTGGGTACTAGATGGAGAACGCCAACGTTTAAGGCACTTGCATCAGATCGCAGGGTCCCTCCTTTGGATAAAGGGACTTCAAAGCCTCCAAGTCCAGTTGTTCCAGGGGGAGCCATAGGAACAGGCGCAGTTATTTCAGTTCCCTTCTGCACAAATTTCTCCATCCAAGAAATCTGCATTTCGTAAATGCTAAATTTACAAACTCGTGGTAAAATCATAAAATCTAGTTTCACTATAAGGCAGGTTCACAAATCTGCCATGACCTCTTACCTTGGAGTCTCAGTAGGAACACATAAGAAGAAAGAATAGGATATATATCACAGACGTACTTTTCTTAGAGGAGAGAATGTACATGAATATAGAAAAAGAACACAACAGGCCTACCAGTATTTAGGTACCCAATCATTCATCACATCATCAATGGAAATATGGTTTTCACAAACCAACCACAAAAGCCTGCATGATTAATACAGGAACATTTTTATTAGAAGGTGTAAAAAGCCAGAGTTGTGCGTAGAATTCGCTCAACGACACCATATTGATTGGTGAACTTAAGCTCGCTCTTTTCACCAAAAGGTTCTCTTGGTCAAAAATATAAAGATTCCAAACCTTTAGCTTTAAACACAGGCCACTAATGGTGCTATTTTGGATTTTTGTAAGAGAATATTCTCTTGGCATTATGATTGTTTAGGGGTTTCTCCTTTTAAAGATCGTTATCCCCATCTTTTCAAGGGGTCTATTCTCCCTAGTGGTGCTATTTCAGACTTTCGGAATGTTTCTTGTCAATCTTGGAAAATTACAAATAGGAAACACTTGAAGGATGGAATTCATTGACCTAAGTTCCCTTCCAGAGGATTTGGCAAATATCAAATAGGTAGAGCATGATAATTCAAGTAGACCGTCCAGATACTTCCGGTATTTTCTCTGTCGAGCCCCTCACTAAAAACCTTGCTATTTCTTCTTTTTTTACCTAAATATCTCTTATCAATGTTATGGAAATCTAGAAGTCCTAAAAGGATAATACCTTTATATGGATTTACCAATGATGTACTTCAAAAGAAGATGTGTTTCTCGGTTTTGATGCCTTCAATATGTTTGTTATGTCTTGCCTTGAGGAGGGAGACTCAACCATTTATTCTTTGAATGTCGTTTCGCATGAATTGCTGTTTTCTGTTATTTCAAATATTCAATTTGTATGGGGTCTTCCCCAATGATCCAAATTTCAATTGTCTTCACCTTCTACTAGCCTGCCTTGAATCCAAAATCACATTTGACATGGACTAATGCAGTAAAGGAGTGTTTCAGAAATTTGGTTAGAACAAAACAATTCAAGTTTTCAAGGACGTTGAGAAGCATTGGTTAAAACAATTCAAGCGGCTAGATTGAAAGCTTCTGGATTGGAATTCTCTTTCTAAACTATTTTCTACTATTTTTTATTTTTCTTTGCAAGGTATTTGTACAAATTGGGAAGTATTTATTTTCTATTAGTTTTGTTCTTCACTTTTTATCTCGGCATGTACTTTTGAACACCAGTCGCCTTTTCCATTAAACGTCATGATCTACATACCTAGGATTTTAAACATCTTCCAAACTCTTTTCCGTTAAACACCATAGATTGTGATCATTTCAATCTGGCTCCATGGTCTTAGAAATGTTAGAAAGTTTGAGCTACAAAAATAGAAAATAGATCACAGACTCAAATGAACTTTACAGTTACCCAAGCTTGATGACAGAAGACACTCAGATAATCAAACACAATTCCAAAGCTCTAAGATCTAATAAAAAAAATTCCAGTGCCAACTGTGCTTACCTTTTCATTCAAATCACCAAGTGGAGGCCCATGAACCCTCCCTCCTGTATATGGTGCACCCATAGGAAACCTTTCAACTAACTGATGGGCCAATAGATAATCGAGACCATGCTTTTCATAGCTCATGAATGCACCTAAGGCTCCTAAGAACCCTTCATGACGCAAAAACATTGCTTGTGCTTCTCCTTTTGACCTAAACAAAATGTACGGTACAAAACTCTGTATTAAGAAAGTAAAAAGAAAAAAAAACTAAACAAACAAACAAAAGAAATTAATGTAACTAAAAATGATAATGAGAAACAGAAGAATTGTAATGCAGATTACCAAAAGTGAACCGCAAAGGAAATTGTATCCATGGTATATGCATGTCCCCTGATAAAGAATCCTCCGAAAAAGATTCTCTTAAGTCCAAACCGTAGAGCATTCAAGTACGATATCTACCAGTAAAAATTCAAATTAGATCTCGTAGTGGGAAGTGCCATCAGTACTGCTTATCGAACAAGTTATTCAAATAGATGATGTCAAATGACTAATTGAGAGAAACCAATTGCTAAACCTGAGTTAAAATTGAGGATTTAGTATTCGATGATTTGTTAAGTTTATTCGGTAAAATTTTGTATGATAACGAAATATATTGCTGAGAATGATTACCATAGCAAGGCAGAATTAGTTATCTTGATTTACTTATATATTAAGAAAGCTCAACTTTGTAGAGAGGACACCTAGTAAATTTTGATTAGTTCCTAACAAATTTGAAGTACTTTTTCCATTGAAGAACTGACCTGTCCAATATTATATGAGATCATTCGCAAGAGAGACAATGAGATATCTTCTGGTCTGTAGTCCTCAAGCTCCTTGTTCTCTGAGATGGTCTTGCCAAAACTTGATGCAATTGTTGACGCAGAAAGACCAATCTAGAACAGTAAAAGATAATAATAAATAAGGGATCTTTTGAAATTGTTACCATAAAGAATAATTATCCCTCGAAAATTGTCATCTTATGGCAGAGAGAAGCAGGGAAAATAATAAGAAAAAACAAACAAAAGAACCACAATCTGCACATTTTTACAGGAACAGCATGTTGAAGCAATGATACAAATTTGGAAATAAGTAAAAAAATGCAAGGAATTTGAATTTATATTTAACGCACCTTAGAGTAATCCATGCCACCATATATGTCCCCAACAAGCATGTCAATTGTGCTATTATCTCCCTTTTGAGTAAGCTCTAACAACTCATCAAAGCTGGAGCGGGATAAATAAATGGCAAATCTTAAAAATAATAACAAAATTTGAGAGAAGACATTCTCAATATATAACAGCATAATTACCTATTACATTTTGTTAACAGCCTTCCTAAACCCCAGTAGGTACCCCCTCCAACATTTGTCCCACTAACTCTCTGAAATTTCCCATCGCCATCAACCTTAAAAAAAGTTAAGCATATATAAAGCTTAGCAAGCTTTACTCATCCTTAAGATGAAGAGCAAGAAAATGGAATGAGGGAGAAACAAAAGTAGAGATTTACGGCATACCTTGATCATGCTGACACCAGATCCAATGTTAACAAGCAGATAGGGAAATAGTTCATTATGGTCAAGTTGCACGAACTCTTTTTTACCCTCCATATGAGTGAAAGCTTCATGACGTATTGCCTACTAAAACATTGTTAACACTAGTAACCTTTGGAGTACTATTCATCTGAGAACATGATAAGTAACACTGCTTCATAAAAATATATGTACCTTAGGATAACAACATAGAATTTAGCAAGTTACACATACACATACACATACACAACTATTTTAAG
This sequence comes from Cucurbita ficifolia, assembly GCA_033971965.1. NCBI lineage: Eukaryota > Viridiplantae > Streptophyta > Magnoliopsida > Cucurbitales > Cucurbitaceae > Cucurbita > Cucurbita ficifolia. The sequence continues at coordinate 866,456 of CM066979.1, forward strand.
CAGAAACCAATGACTCAAACTCTACCAAAGATGAGACAATCATGGAGGTTCGATATTTACACTAACAATTATCCTTTGTGGTTAACAACCCAACTTCTTCAAAGAGGTATCTAGGCATTCACGTGTGACTGCTATTCGATAAGTGAAATGCATATTTAAGATCTTAAAATAATCGATAAACAAGCTCAAAGATCAAGCCCCCAGACCTTCTGAATCACTAGCATGCCATCAACAAAGAAATGTCGAAAGTAAAATACATGATAGTAGTTCAACATATAACTCAAGACAATCTTTAATTGAAGGATTTTCTTCATTCTTTTGAGAATGAAGAGGTGTACTACTTCATTTTCTTATGTAATTTTTCTTCCTAGTAACATAGAATGGATTCATTCCTCAAATCAATTGGCATGCTATAATCAAAAAATTTACGGGCACAAAGAAGCAAACAAAACCGTGAAATTTAAAGCTTTCAAGTAATCGAAAACACAAGTGGGTAGTAAAAGAACTGATAAAAATGCAAGCATGATTTAACTTCTTTTTTACTATACCAGCACAAAAAAAAAAGTAGAGTTTGAAATCCACCTTTAGCAGAAAATTTGCTCCAGCCACAAGACAATCCATTTCATCTTCTTTATCAAGGCTAACTCCAAGTCTTTCTTTAAAAAGGTCTGCAAACTTGTATGCCCCTCCACCTGTAGCCTTCTTGCAGCAATTGTTACAGGGTAAGAAGCGTTATCTAAATAAAAGGTGAATCACATTAACTAAGGAGCACGCCCTTTCCCACCTTTAACTCCATTTTTTTCTTTAGTTCGTCAAGACAAATGAAAACACAAAAACTGAGAACAGGCAAGACAAAAGGCACAGGCACAGAAAAAGAAGAAAAAGGGCAGACCCCGAGGGCAGGGGTGAATCAACCCTATGTAAAAAAATTCCATTTGACGATTTAGAGTAAGCTGATGCAAGAAAAGGAGGTCCTAAGAAAGAACGTCAATAGCGGAAGGTACAAGTTACGACTGTAGAATAGTAGTTCTTTGTTAACCTCATTCACAGAAGAGTAGAAAAAGAATGTGAAATATACATCAAGTCCTAAAACATACTACTTTCGGTACTGCAGCTAATAATATTTGTGGGCCTTTTCCTCAAAGCACAACAGATCTGATATGAAGTCATATCAAAAGAATATACCTTAATGATGGCATTTTCATTTGTTGGGTCATCTGAATGCCAACGAGGTAAATTGTTGCTAGCTGAAAATGTTTAGGCATTGCCAGAAAACAAGAAACTCAGATTATCTGAAAATTATGAATGAACTAAAAGTATGATGACAACATACATACCACCACGATGTAGCTGCTTGGAGTGGATGAAGTCTAAACACTCGTTAATCTTGCATGTCTCAAACTTCACAAAATGAAGCCTCCCACCAAGAACTGGATAACTTCTTCTATTACCATTTGAAAACCCCAGCCTCTGCCTCATGCTCCTCTTCCTCTTATCATCAACCGATTGATCTTCATGCCTTGAAAAGTAAACCAATTTGATGAGAGATCCTGCAAATTAAGAATTAATTCTATCATCAACTTAATAAAGAAACTGAAACTGTAACAAGCTATGTCCTGTATCAACCATAATAAACCATATGCCTCTACATCCTCTTATCTTATTCACTTCACAATTGATAAAGAACATGACTAGACTCAATGATGACTAGTCAAGAAAAAAGTTTCACCAAATCTAATACATGTCAAAGGCTATATAACAACTAAAAGAGGGAAACGAGAAGGCAAAGAAAAAGGGAATAACCCTTTTCATTCAAAAGCAAAACGAGTATTTTGCCCATTATCAGATTGTGATCGTCCTATACTATATAATAACTTTTAATCCTTCTACTATTTGGAATCAGATTCCCTAACAAATTCTGCAATAATTATTTATCCCAAAAAAAGAACTAACCAAAAGTAAGCTTTTAAGAACAGAAAAGGAGGAAAGAATAAACCAATACATAGAATGAACCAATCCAGATTACAGGAATACACATGGAATATACCGCCGATATCAAGAGCCAGGTGAGATATATCATCAGATTGGTTAGGCAGAAGAATTGTAGGGTCTCTCTCCTCGAAATTGCCCTGAATTGCAGCTTTACTGAGGTCTAGCTGTGGGCGAGAACCAGACCTGTGGATGGAATTGCCAGTAACCGGAGCCATGTCCCTCTCACCACCACTCAGGCCGCCCTCTTTGTCAACATGCTGGTTTTTCTCCTCAGTTTGCTGAATATCTCCCTTTATACCACGAATTTCAGGGTGTAGGTTATCCGCAGGACTAGCCATTAATACCAAACCTTCACCACCCAGCTGCCTAACCCACAACTGGAATGCACTAGACCGCCACTGGTCGTACGCCTACAAACCAACTAAAATTTATACATACTTGTCGTTAAGAAGAAGAAACGCCATCCAACTGTGACGATCTCTTTATCGTCATTAAATAACAAGGAGAAGAAAAACATCAATTCAAATCCTGAAATTGAAATTCATGCTATTTTAACTTGTAAGGCCCACTTTGAAAGAACACTTGCCTTTTACTCTCTGACGCATACAAAACGAACTCTAAAACAATCGGACAATTGAAGAACTCTTCGATTCTTTGACTAAAACGGATTGAGTCAGGAAAAAAAAGAGCTCGGCAAGCAATCCAAAGTAAACAGAAGTAGTATGAATCCGAATTTAGGCTAACCTCCGGCCAAGGAAGCTTGTGGCGACGGTGGCTTTAGAAAGAACGGAAGTAGTAAGAATTCAGATTCCGGCAACAGATGGTCGGATCGGCGATCTGCAGGTTTCAAGGGATTCAATCACTGTCGGGTGAAATGGAAAGATTGGTGAATTTGGGATTTTAGTGAAGGTACTGTCGGCTCGACGGTCAGCCGTGAACGGTGCCTGAATCCGACAAGCGGCGAATAGCTTGTTTAGTTCCACACAAATCGCGCCAAAAGTCGTGGTAGCTTCAAACTAATGGTCCACGATACGGCTCTCCCCAATCGGCGGTGGACTTTTCTTTTCTTTTCTTTTCTTTTTTTTTCATGGTTTCTTTTTCTATAATTCTTACAAAAAAAAAATATATATATATATTTTTAATTTCAATGGGGTTAGTTAGGTTACTGAATCTTTAAACACTTTAACATGATATAGCATATTGGATCTTTGAATATTCATCCTAATTTATTATGTGGTTCACTGATCGATTAAACCACATATCCAAGTCACTGCTCGTAAAATGATTGTAAATATCTTTTTGTGAAATGAGTGACATTACATTTAGAATAAGCTCTCTTACAATTATCGTGAAGAGTAGATAGATCAGATTTGGACGCAGCGATACAGACTCGACCCTCTCCAACCCATCCCGGAGGTTTCAGATTTTTTGAGTAGGCGGGTGGATTGAAGGCTATTTAGGGCAACCCTTCAACTCTTACACATTTAGTTGGGAGTATTGCATTCGATTGAAGTTAGGTAGTTTCTAACGAAATTACCGTGGAGTACTAAAGTTTTCTTGTTTAGACCAACATATGAAGGTAGAGTTTTAGACCTCTATCCTTCCAGTCAAAGTCAAAGGTACAATTTTTGAACGGTTTTATGAAGGTATGCACTTAAAAATCTCTCAACTTATTTTGCAAATAAGAGACCAAAAAGAAGGAACGGTTAAAAGCCAAGTATAAAACGTGTAATCTCTTTTAAAGGGATGACCCACAAATTTTTGTGATGATGAAAGTATACGAACATATAAATAAACACTATGATATAAGATATCTAAGGAGTCTTTCCATGGTCGTATGCTCACCACAATCTTTTACTCATATTTTCATATGTTAATTACATTTTCCCGTTAATTTACCTAACCGTCTGCTATAAGGGTACTAGTCAATCCTTCATATCCGAATTTTATGCTATTTATGTATTTATATTTTTATTATCCGTGTTTGCTTGATAAATGATAATATTTTCTTCATAAAATGTTCTAAAAAAATATTTTTCAAAATTATTTCCGTGTCACCAAAGATCTGATTTCAAGTTCACTAACTTGATCAAAGGCAAGAGTGAGTGCTACACAACCACCCGTTTGTAAATTCAATATCCGTGACAAAAGTCCAAATATTGAAGTTAATCTAATAGATAGATGAAAAATGGGAAAGAGAAGCAACATTCATCAATTTCATCATCTTTTGGATTCCCTCCAAGTTTCAAAATCCCAATCTCAATAGTCAACATTCCTAAAAGAAGAGCTTCATTCATGATCCAGAACTTTGAGGTAACTGCATAATTTCTTTCTGCTACAAAACAAAGATGATTTACAGCCGAACTCCGCCAGGCTTGAGCTATAATCATGTAAACACACGAAATGCGACTGTCTTAGAATATAAGCCGACCAGGTTTCAAATATGCTCTAACTAATAGGCAATGAACCACGATCGTATATACTCGATCGTCCTAGCAAAACAACACATAACATCCTAACCTGCACACCACCTTGTACCCAAGCTCACAGTCAATATCAAGCAGAGTCTAAAAGACTATAAATCTAATTAACAGAAGCATAGTATCCAAATCAAATGGCCACATTAATTTCACAGATTATTTGAAAAACAACGAAAATCGACGTGATAGAATCAAAACTGCAGTCCGAACCTGTAATCCAATGGTCTAACACTTGCTTCCAGTTCCCTGGAAGGGGGGAAATCAAAGAGAACATTGAAAGGAAACTAAGGTGATTATTATGATTCACATCCCATATTAAAAACCTTGGACTACAAATATTGACTATAATAGTTTTTACATCATTTACAACCATTACTTAGCTAAGCATTCGAGGCCTTCTCCACGGGGAGAGTTTCAGCATCACCCATCAATTTGGCACGCTTTGCTTCATAATCTTTAACAGCAGCCTTGATAGCGTCTTCGGCAAGCATGCTACAGTGCAACTTAACAGGCGGTAGGGAGAGATGTTTAGCAATTTCCCTGCAGCATCGAGTATACCCACGTTATTTCGAAGTATAAACCTTGAAGGCTAGAGGGTGGTAAATGCAATAATGCAATCACCAAATTGGGCATTCACAAATACACCAGTAACCAAAAGGAGAATGATGAACAGAAGGAAGGCGACCGCTTAAAGTAAGTTGATGATATTATTATTATTTATTTAGGTATTATTCTTTTAGCAAGTCCCGGGAACATTTAAACTCACTGATTTATGGCATGACTGCCGCAGTACAATTTTGAATCGAAATCTCATACTATAATGTGCAAGTAGAAAATATTGGAATCTTCAACAAAGCAACATACCAACTGAAGTACATGGATCATTCAGTGCACAAAGAAACAAAAACTGTTAGTAGTTTGTAGTTCAATCAACAGAAACACATTCAAATTTTAGGTGTCATATGCTGCAACTCTGAAATTTGAAAACTGTTGGCAGTGGTGTTCCACAAATAATCCTACAAATATGAATTTTAAAACTATTGGTCATATCCATTATTTGTTGATAATGGCTGCAGAGAACATACATTGAAATGACTTTTGAGAATGCTTACATGTATTTTTAATAGAAAAGGAAATAAAACACCAATTCAGAGCTCCACCACAAACACTTTCAAAAAGTTAGCATCCCTAAATAAATTTTTTGGCCATGTAGCAAAACATCACGATGATTTTTACGATAACGGAAGTAGCTACCCACACTTCATACCAATCTATGAAATTATACTACCATATATCTTTCCCCCAGGACTCATCAAGAGAAAAAACAGATGATATATCTAATAGAAAAACATCAAATGAACAATACAAAGAAAACTCGTCGAATAATAATCAGATGAAAAGTACATGGTAAATGAAACTTACGAATTTTTAATGGTTAAGGCTTCTTCCATATGCTTCCCTTTCACCATTTCTGTAGCTGCAAGTTCAAAATTCACACATTTATAAAGCCCTCTACATATATAACCTAATGTGACCAGAAGATCACAATTCACTTATAGTAAGTACCAAAAGCTTCTAAAGAAACAAATACACAAAAGCAGAATGCGGAGAGAGATCAACCCACTCTACCCCATGCAATAGAAAAACAAGAAAACTAAATTTACTCCTAGTCCTAGCAAAGGCAAGAGACAAAGAGACCAAGACTTTCATTTTGCATATTCTGAACAGAAAGATAGAGAATGGTACATGGCACGCTCGTCGGCCTTAGGAGAACGACATTAGATGACCATGACAGGACTACCAACGTCCAAGGAGAGTGACAAACAATGGGTCACGATAGCTTCAATAATAATTTTGTCCGTCCAATGAAATTCGGGGGCAATTTATCCACAGACAAGGCTACAGAAATTCCGGTCTTCGAGCTACATTCTAAATCGCATAACTTGGATGGAATGGCATGCCGCAGGCAGAAATTTTATTGAAACGGCCAATGGAACCTAGATATCAACTTATGAACAACGATTTAAAAGAAAGGCATGAAGTTTAAAAGCCCACCCTCTTATCCTCGAGGGCAGGAATCAGAAAAAATACCTCTCCGAACCTATCAAAACATACAGTAGAGCTAAAACTTGAAAGCGGGAGACCTAATGAGCCATTTTTTAAAAAAATCCATCATAACAATGACGATTCGAGAAATATATTCACATCATAAAATCCATCACTAAAAAACAAAATGCGCTTCCGATTCTGTCCCCTCGTTCCAGAAATCACAATGAAATCTCAAGATATCAACAACAAATATAGTTCTTAACTTCTCCAGAAAAGAAATTGAAGGAACAGAGAAGAAAAACGAACCCAACGACGAGGAAGCAATCGCGGAACCGCAGCCAAACGTCTTGAAGCAAGCATCAACAACCTTACCAGTCTTCTCATCAACCTTGATCTGAAGCTTCATAACATCGCCACAGGCGGGCGCACCGACAAGGCCTGTGCCGACCGTCGGATCGTTCTTATCAAACGATCCAACGTTTCGAGGGTTACTGTAGTGATCAATAACCCTCTCGTGGTAAAATCGCGGGAAGATTTGAACGGCCGGCGACGGAAAATCCCTAGACACAATCCCTAGAAGCCTCTTCGAACTGAAACTCAACATCTTCACCGATTTCTCTCTCTCCAGGAATTCGGGAGACTGGTTTTCCAATTGTTTTTTTTTTTTCTGATCTACACGATTACAGAGCATAATAAGAAATTTGGCTTTCTTACATACCTTGCGATGATGGCGGTGATCAGTTAGCGGTAACCACGTGGACGGTTGAGATGAATTGGAATTTTGCCCCTTCTCTTTTCTTCCGATAATTCATGGGCTTGATTTATATGGACCTAGTTTCGAAATCTTTTACATATGGGCCTAAATGGGCTTAGTGGGCTCGTTTGAAACTTCCCAGTTAGAGTCGTAATGGGCCTGTTTGATCCATGAACCCAGTAATGGGCTTATAATCAAATATTTTCATATCAGGTAAATTACAATTTTAATTTTTCAACTTCGGTCTTTAAAAAGTGAACTTTTTAAGTTTTTTGAAATTTTTAAATATTTTATAAATTTTTAAAGTTCCAATTTTGAGCGAATATGTCATGAATATTTAAAAATTAATTAATTAATTAATTTAAAATTGAATTTTTATATTAAAGAGACCAAAATTTTCAATTTGTGTAGAGTAGTTTCACGAATTTTAAAAAATATTTAATAGGTTAATGACTTATGACACAAAATTTAAAATACATAGATCCATTAAAATTTAAAGTTTAAAGACCCCTATCATAAAATTTAAAGATCCACTAAACACAAACTTGAAAGTTTAAAGCTTAAGAACTAAAATTATAATTTAACTTCGATTATGTTTCACTCTATCCTTTAATAGCTGGTGTATTTAATTATATTTATCACGACAATTTCTAACATAATTTGATAGTTATTGTTCAAGCTCACCACTTGCCAATAGTGCTTTCCCACTAATAGATATTGTCCTATTTGTGCTTTCCCTTTTAGAGCTATCCTCAATATTTGAAAATGTTGAAAACGTGTTGGTTAGGGAGAGGTTTCCACACCCTTCTAATGAATGTTTCGTTCAGGGTTTCCAAACTCTAGACCCTAAACTCTAAGGAATGCTTTCCACACGGTTTCCAAACCCTAAATCCTAAGGAATGCTTTCCACACCCTTTCAAGGAATGCTTCGTTTAGGGTTTTCAAACCCTAAACCTTAAGAAATACTTCGTTCTCCTCTCCAATTGATATGAGAATCTCACAATGCACCCCACCCCCTTGGGGGCCCATCGTCCTCATGGGCACGTCCTCATGGGCACACCACTCAATATCTGGCTTTGATACTGTTGACAACAGTTCACCCAAGTCCATCGCTAGTAGATATTGTCCATTTTGACCCGTTCCGTATTACTGTCAGCTTCATGATTTTAAAACTCTGTCTAGAGAGAGATTTCCACACTCTTATAAGAAATATTTCATTCTCCTCTCTAACCGATGTGGAATCTCTTTGTACCATACATAAATTGAGTAGTTCTAGTAATAATTGTAAAAATCATTAACTACCTTATCGGCTACTCATGAGTCAATTCCAAGTTATAATTACACCCTGCTATTTGTAAGAGTGCATTGTGACGGCCTAATTCAATAAGTTTCCACCTGTGTTAAGTAAAGCAAGTTTGCAACAAGTGGGAAACAGACCGGGTTTAAACCTGAAAGCTCATAATGTTCGCTTCTAATACTGTGGATGGTCATTTAAACCAAGCGAATCGTGTCCAGAGGGAAGGAAGATGGCTATTTATCCACAAAGAATAAAAGTCATCCTGAAGAGCAGAAGGAAATGGTATAAAACTAAAGAGAACAAAAACCTTACAGTTGTTTTCTACAAACAAATCGTTGATGGATTTTTCGTTATCTAGCAGCAAACCAACTTATTAAGGCAAAATTTCATGGGAGGCTTTAAGCTGTCTTTGGCTTAGCTTTGATGCGCTTAACTCTTGAATACAGGAAAACTCCAGCAAGAGCTACTCCAGTGCCTGGATTAGGTCCGAGAACAGTAAGTATTTTTAAGCGTTCAACATATATTCACAAACAGAAGATGGAAGCAGCCGATATTACCAAGAGAGTTGATTGGAGAAACTGGTGTTTGGAAGAAGATAACAGAGCTCACGATGACCACAACACGCTTTACACAATTACCGACCGAGTGGGTAACAGGCGAAACTCTTTGCAAAATCATGTAAGAAACCTGCAAAAGTCACCCCAATGGCTGTCAGTGAAAATCCATTTTAGCTATATTTTAGCTATAAATGTTCAGGAGAAGGTCAAAATGCAGATATCTCACTCGAGATATTGGAAATCTTACCTGTTGGTATGCATGGAAAGAAAGGGCAGCTAGAAGCGACCTAGTGTAGAGTTGATTCATGTTCAAACCCTGTTATAAAAGAAATTACAATGAGGAACGAAATAAAACTGTATAAAATTTCAACAGAACTTTTATTTTGAGTTACTCACGGCTGATTGAAGGTATGCAGGAGTGAACTTGACACCTTCCATGAAGATAGCCACAGGGGATAGTAAGAAAAAGGACATGACCGTTATAATTGAAAAGAGGGTGATGTTGTCAATTGAATCCTGTTTCAAGAACAAAACGTTGTTACTTAACCACACCCGCGAGCAAAGATATTAATAATATTTTCTCATCCATTAGATATAGAACATATGTTCCAAATCAATAAACCTGTAAAAAGAAGCAACGCGGGTAATGAGAAAGACGAATCAGTGGTGCTTACATCTTTCTTCACCATGACCTTTTTGCTAAGGACATTACGAGATTGATTAGTCACATTGGACGCCATTGCACTCCAAAATCCAGCCCTTTTACAAGACATGAAATATCAGAAATTGCATAAATAATCCATTTTTTAGTTGTCTATTTGAAAGAGTAATATTGATATACTAAAACACTCGTCTTACCAGTTGAAGGACGCCTCAGTGGCAGATGCCAATGCAACACCACCAACAATTGGCAGAAGAGATGCAACTACCCAGGGAGTGGGAGTCTTCAAAGACACAAAGACGAACATCAGAGTTAAGATACCACCAATAATGGACAGAAGGGATGCAACAACACAAGCATTTTTCTCATAATTATAAAAGGTTAATGTTTGGACCTCAAACATAAAAAGTAATAGAACATTTAATTGCTGAAATTCAGGGCAGACGCTGCTCTGATTTTGGCCAGGGATATGAGGACGTGGTACTAAAATAAATAATTATCTAAGTTGTGACCGCACATAAATTCATACCTCTCCAAGAAACATTGCCGACAGGATAACTGAAAAAAATGGCTCCATAGCTTTGATCGTGTGAGTGAACGATACTGCTACTTTCCCAAGACTCATATTTGTAAAAAGGTTCCCCAATGTGTGAACGAATGCCAGCGGCAGAATAGCAGCAAGCTGTTAAATTTTAAAGAAGTCAAAACCTCGAAACGAAAATTTTTATATAGGAAACAGAAAACCTCAATGAATATTCATTTTTTCAAAACTAGTTAGGCATACAAAAGATTCCTAAAACCTGAAAGAGGGTAAACTAACGATTACCTGAGCACCACTGATCTTTGGCTTTTTGTAAAGATTAAGTCCCCACATAAGAAGAACAAGTACAGTGCCTACAGCAAATTGAACTGCAGTGACAGTTACAGGGAACGGGAACACCTTGAGAACCTGCAAACAACTAGTGTCAGATATTATCAGCGTCTCCCAAAGAAGCTAGCATTTCAAGTCATCTTGACCAATACAAGTCAAGTTGAAAGTTGAAATGAATAAGCAGGTAAAAGAGTTGCACGAAATATCGAGCGAGCAATTTACTTGATAAATGCTAAGGATCTAACTCCACAGTGTGCTACTTACGGTTGTTTGCAGAGTAGAAAAACCTCTCAAGGTGAATCAACTTTCAAGTATCAACATACCAGCAAGAGATTAACCATACCTTTTCGTTCGTTCGTCATTATCAAGGTCTTCGTACAAAAGAACTGAATATAATATCAGAGACATATCTTACATCATCCTCATGCGTATTTGATTAAGATAATTTAAGCATAAGAATAACTACTCATTCACGAAAGGATCCACAAACGGAACATTATGAAGCCTCGGTTTCTCGCTGTACAGACATTTCATGCAAATCGAGCAAAATAACAGCTAATTTCTAACAACCGCGCCACACAAAATGCACAAACACCGTAAAATTCCAAAGAAAAAGAAAACACCTAACCTGCTTGTTGTAGATGTTAAAGTAGATGTTGAAAAGGTACCAGAGGCCAAACAACAACCCGAGCTCCAACGTTTTCTTTAGATTACCACCAGCACTGGCATCCTCTCCTGCGCTATCCGGCACCGCAGTGGCCTGAACCTTGAAATGACTCGCATCAGAATCCGAAGCAAGCGAGGGCACGCCAGTCCATGGCCGGAGTTTCGCGGAGGAAAAAGGAGACGAAGACAGAGTCCAAGATCGCTGCGGCCATGAGGAAGTGAGACGAACGTTGTTCAGGTCTCCGAGATCTCTGGAATTCGAGGAAGACGAAGAAGATGACCGAATTGAGTTACATCCAGAGCTGAAAGACGAACTCAAAGGCCTCCGTGGCTTGATAAGAGGAAGAGCAGGCGATAAAGTAACCGCAGAGCTCTGCATTTCGAAGGCCTGAGCTCGAGATCTGAGATCGGAGAAGAGAACAAGGCGAAAGAGAAGGACCTCGGAGCGTCCGCCGAGGAGTAAGTTGGTGAAGCAGTGGTTGGTGGCGCGATGCAATAGCAAGAATGAAGGACTAAGAAGCCGCTTAAATTTGGGGAATTAACAAGTCAAAATTGAGCGCCCAACGACGGATATTCCAAAACCAATTTATTTCGTTATTAAAAATGCAATTTGTTGTCAATTTTTTATTTTTAAATTTTTAATTATAATATCTATTTAATAATAATACGCCAAATTTAATTTTATTTATTTTCAAATATATATATATATATATATTTATTTATTTATTTTAATTATAATGTATTTTGTTCTATCCCCCGACCAAATTCAACCACAGTGGCGCTGCGGGACAAAATATTTATAAAATATAAAAATATAAAATACTTTTTAAAAGATGGCAATAAAATGGATAAAATACTTTTAAAGGCAGCAATAAAGGCATTAAAAAAACTTGGAAATTAAATTTAAAAAAAACACGCATTTTTTCCACCTGCCGGCGATCAATTGGAATAACTTTCTGTCTTTCTAATCCTTCCTTTTTTGCCCTTTTCACGAAAAAAAACACCAAAAAATCTTTAAAATACGATATTAATATAAAAAATATTAAACTCTATAGATTTTTTTTATATCAATGGTATAAATATGTATTTTGAAATATGATGAATTAAAAATTTTGGAAGAATAATATAGAATTAATAGTACGACTTAAACCCTAACATAGACGTTAAAATTAATACGAAATTAAAAATTTAGGAAACTTTTGGAAGAATATTTTTATAAATGCAATCGTAAACCCTAACTTAGTCGTTACAATTAATTAAATAGAGGCTAATTTAATAAAAATATTCATTTTTTTTACTTTATTTAAAAATATCCATAAATATTTAAAAATTTCAATAATACTCGTAAATTAAAAAAAAATAATACTATTGATAGAAATTTAAAAGAAATCATTAATACCCTTCAACTTTTTTAAAAGGTTTAAAAATATTGTTAACATAGTATTATGCGAATAAAAAAATAGCTTAATATATATAGACAGTTTATGGAGACTTCATAGATTATATCCAAATTTTTTAAATTTTATGACTATTTTTTAAAATTTGTACTAACTATAATAGTATTTTTAAACTTTTAAACGTATTTAAAGTTTCTAAAAAAGTTAAAAGATGCGTTCGAACGTTTAACAAAAGTCAAGGATATTAATGAAAATTTTTAAAATGGAATGATTTTTAAAATTTTTCTAAAATTTAAAGATAAAAGTTTTAAAGTTATTTTTAAGATGTTTTTAAAAAATTAAAAAATATTATTGAATTTTTTGAAAATTTAGGAATATTTGTTAGAAAGACTCCCATGTTATTAATTTAAATAAAAAAATAAAAAAAATAAAAAAGCCAAAAAATGAGCCGCGTATAATTACCATCACCAGCTGTCACTCATCTTAGACGACAGTACTATGAAGGACCACAGTATATCTGACACGTGTAATTTTCTGTTCCACGTACTTAAAAAAGAAATCCTTTTACATTAAATAAGTATTTAGAAAGGAAAATAGTATAAATGCTCTTTTCCCACAAACCCTACTTAATCTCATCCACTTTAGTCTCATTTTAGGGGTAACTACGTAACTTCACTTAAAAATTTTGGATTTTAGTTAATAACGCACGTACAAGTATCGTTATATGCTGAAGAACAGAGCATCTTCGCTGCCATACAGGATTCCAATTCTCGTTTCATGTTACATTGATCAGAACAGAGAATCTCTTGATTTGAACAGTGAGAATTGCAGCAGAATTTCGGAAGAAGAGGAGAGGATGCATTCTTTGAGCTTCAAGGTTTTAGGTGATTTTAATGCGCGGTCGAGGATGAGTTTACCGGGACGAGGAAGCTTTTGTGTTCCGGAAATGGAGGTCGGGATGATGACGTGTTTTGGAGGTCGTCGAGCATTTGGAAGAAATTGTAGGATTGTAGCATGCGCTTCGGAGAGGAATGGTGATGGTGGAGGAAGTCAGAGCCAGAGTGCGAGTACGAGTCGGAGTCGTTCGTTTCTGTCCCGCAGTGAAACTTATGCGCTACTGAAGCAGCAATTGGAGGTTGCCGCCAAGTCCGAGGTCTCTCTCTTGTTTTCTCTTTCTCTCACAACTATGAGTCTCATAAATCAACGTGTTTAAGCTAATTGGCGAAGTTCACTCGTCTGGTGGAATCTTTAATTTTCATTGATGCATCGGATTATTGACTATTGCCGCTACGTTATCTTTTAATTGCTAGTTAGATTGACTCCGCAGAGATTTCTGGTTAAGGAGCCTTGTTATACTTATCAATGTTTGTTTATGATCAGATATGCGTTTCCTCGTGTTCTATTGTTTTCTATGTGCTGGAGTTCTCTCATGTCTTGTAGATTCTATTTTGTCTGTAGCTTTCCATGTAAAATACGGTTGAATGGGAAGGCAATATCAGGACTGGAATATGTTTTGCAATTTGAATATGCTTGGACATTCACTGGTTCCCTCATTTGGCCTTAATTTATGGCCTGAAAAGTTCAAGTATCTGACTACATGCGCCCTCTAGAAACTTAAAAGGCCCCCTCCCCTAAAGACTACATTAGAGTAGTAGGTGAAACAATTGTAATTCTGACGTTTTCAAATGCTACGTTCAGTTTATGGATTTTTCCTCTGAATGTCACTTGTTCAATCTAGGATTATGAAGAAGCTGCAAGGATACGTGACTCGTTAAAATTATTTGAAGAGGAAGAGCCAGTTTTGCGTCTTCGAAGACTGATGAAGGAGGCTATTTCTAATGAGAGGTTTGAGGTACACATTGTTCCAGATCTAGTCACGTATTGCCATGCTATTCTACTATGCAATCTTTCATTATTGACAATATTTTCATTTTACTCGAGACTTGAGAGTAGACTATAACAGAATGTTCTTCGAGCACTCAGTACTGCATAATTGTTATTCTGGTTCTTCATAATACTCTGGTTGGTTTAGTTGCTTTGACTTTGTTTATCCTGACGACAGGAAGACATAAAATAGACTAATGTCACCTATCACCCTGTTCTATGAATGACTGATAAATATAATGACTTCAAAACCGATGGACATTTGCCCTTTTCAGTTTTGGCCCTTGGGGTTAATAATTTGATAAATATACTTTATTAACTTCTGTACAAGCTTGGCACAAGTCGGTGGATGCAGCCTTGACTGACTCCACAACTTTATTTCATCTCGTAATACCATGTCTTCACCAGTACCTTTTTCCATTTATCTATTTGCAAAATTTTCTTTTCAGGATGCTGCTAAGTATCGTGATGAGCTGAATGAAATTGCCCCTCACAGTCTTTTGAAGTGTGCAAGTGATGCAACAACTTTGGTACATTTTTTTATCTTCGTATGATTGTTGTTCATGGATTAAATAACATACCGTTTTTTCAATTTATAAAAGTAACCTCCTCTTGCTATCGGAATCAAACATACTATCCTATATGCTACCTAATAATGTCTCTTCTTCTTTAATTCATAAAGAGTTACAAAATGATAATTATTCCCTCCAGAATAAATTGATTAGAGAAATGGAGTGTGTAGAAGCTAGAATCTACATGTGTGAGCGGATGAAAATTTTGACAGTAGACATAATTTTGATTGATTATGTAGTGTTATGAACCAAAATAAAAGATAAGAGAACTACACGATTGCTCATGTAATTTGAGGTACTTGGATCCTTTCTATCTTGAAATCACTCAGGCCTAAACCAACTGAATCAATGCTTAACTTCCTCCTTTCCCACTCCCCCATTCAAAATCAAAAACAATGACTAACTCTCTATTATTTACTAATAAACCCCTATAATACTACTAATTCCCTTCTAATGGCATTCCTGTCATGTAGGGTATAAGGGTACAAGTTAGGAGTGTTTACATAGAGGGCCGAAGCCAGCCTTCGAAGAATCAGTACTTTTTTGCATATCGAATTAGAATAACCAATAATTCAAACCGGCCAGTTCAACTTCTCAGAAGACATTGGATTATCACTGATGCAAATGGGAAAACAGAAAATGTCCGGTAAGTTTGACTTGCTTCTATACATTCCTCCTTGATGCATTAAGCCTGTGAAGGTGTTCCCCCGCTCAACCTGGACGTTTTTTTTATTTTTGCAGGGGTGTTGGTGTTATTGGTGAGCAACCAGTTATACTTCCCAAGACTGGCTTTGAATATTCATCAGCATGCCCATTAACTACTGCTAATGGTAGAATGGTTAGAACGATTTTACCTATATGAACTTCTTCTTGTTTATTTTCCTTTTCCATTTATAATTATATCAGTTTTTCTGATCCAGTAAAAGGACTGCTATAACGTATTGTCTTAAACATGTTGAGTAAAATTTATAGTCAAACTTGTTTTCATAAATTTACATGTGGAGTGCACACTTCAAACACGCTTTCATTGGGAGTTTTTTGTTTTGCTTTTTAGTGGGACATCCATGATGCAATATTATTTTCTTTCTTATTTATGTCTAACAAGGTAAGAAGCTGTAAGTTCTTTATACTTTTTTAAACTCAGAAATGTCTAACAAGCTGAACATCCATGGTAGACGAAAAAGAAAAAGCCTCACGAGGCATTTCTCTTGAAATTGCATGCTAAATAAACTGTTATCTTTTGGTAATTGCTCGTTCACATTGCATATCACATCATGTTTTTTTTTCAAATTCTACGCATCTACTCATTTTATGAGTGGCATTTTTCTTAATTGAAAAAACAGAATTTTTAATTTTTTTTACTTTTACATAATAAATTAAATCTTAATCTTACTTGTGAATTCTTGCTTTTCTGGCATTATGAAAATGGGTGGTGAACCTGAGTTCTTACTAAATGTGGTGCAGGAAGGTGACTATGAAATGAAGTACATCGACATTGTGGGAGAACAATCATTTAACGTTGCTATTGCTCCATTTTCTCTCTCCATATTAGGAGATAGCACAGACGCTTTCTAAGGTGTAAACTGCAACCTAAGGTCAGCCAGGCAGAGGTTTTTTGGAACATCAAGAGCTCTGTTGATAAAGCTGTTTGCAGATTTTGTAGATATTCTTTCATTGGGGATGCGATAGACCAAACCTTGCCAACAAATCCATGATAGTCACAAATGAATTTGGAAATGTTAGGAGCTTCTTATGTTTATAGACTCCGGAGAGAATTGTTGTAAAGATCAACGTGTGTATAGATTTGTTGCCACTTTAATTTTAGTAGGTAGACCCAATTCATTATTTTGAAATTGAACCATATTGTATTAAAAAATTCTCTCACACCCACCAACCAGCATATTAAATTAATGTTGCACCTGTCTTGATGAGAAAAATGTGGCGAGAATCTCATATTTATGTTCAGCTGTACGACGCAGTCTTGCTCTAAATTTTCTTTCTTGTAGGTTTTAATGCTTCTTCGTCACAATGGTGCCTTGACTGATTGGTCAGCGGAGGTAACATGCTTGTTTAATTTGTTATTATTAATATCCTTTACCCTTGTCCTTTATCTCTGGCTTTTGACCAATTATTTATTACTAACTATTTCCAGCCCATAAAATTACAGGAACTTTGCTGGAAATTTGGAGAGTTCAATATGGGTTTGGCGCTCTTGACCAGGGCGGCATCTAGTGAATGACCAAGGCAGCAGACAGTCGGTACAATTATTTGAACATTATTTCTACCAACTATTTTACATTATTTGAAGACCCATTTACTATGTTTTTACACATGTTTATTACTGCCTCTAAATTCAACCTTTCCCAATTAACCCAATACCAGGGATTCTCACTGCCAATTAAGGTGCCTGATCTTGCTTAGCCTATCAACATTCCACCTTATAAATAATATAATCAACTTCGGAGGTGAAAAGTTATATAAAATGCTCTTTGTTTTGGTTATAGCAAAAGGCCAAAATGGAGTCTCTCAGGGAAAATGGTACTTTTTGGATGAACCAATCCTGCTCATATCCATGACTTTTCAAAACAGTAAGCTGATGCATCGTAGTTAGGTGAGTCTTTGAAGCATTGAAGTGTGTTGGTTGCAGTTTTCTTGTGCACTTTTTTTGTATTGGTTCATGTTTTTTTTTCATCTTACAGTTCCTTGTACTGCACTACATACTCCAGAGACTGAAGACGTGAAGAACACAATTGCTTAGCCATTACAGCTTTGGCTTTGCACTTTTGGAAGTCTTTTCAGACGCATTCTATTTATGCATTTGCTCCTATCTGCCCTCGCATTCTGCATTCTTTAACTGCATGGGAGTTTGCTTCAGTCCCTTCACCAGTGATCACTCAAAACTCCAGGTTTCTCTCTCTCTGTCTCTCTCTCTCTCTTCTTTACAAATATGCTTATTTTGATACTTAAAGTATAAGAGGGAGCTAGAGAATAAGGGTATGCTCTGCAACACAAGTTTATAATTTGAATTTCTGTTTGGTTCCTACTTGGCTTCATCTTTGAACAAATTCCTCTTTGTATGAGTATTAGTTTGAATTACTAAAGAAGGGGAAAAAGCAACATGTATTTATACTGAAAAAAAAAATCAAAGTAATTTTCTCTTGTCATAAAGGAGACTATTTTCTTCCCAATTTGTCAGTGTAACTTCGCTTTCTTTCTTTTGATTTTATGTTTTTTTTTAAATCTTCTCTATAGTACTTTATTACAGCTAGCTATGTGTTATTTTTCTCCTCTTTTTGCTTCAATATAGACAGCAAGAAAAAAAACAAATGAAGTTATTTATAACATTCTCCAATTTCACAGGGAGTGCAGCAAGATGGAAGATGGGCCTTGGACTTTGCTTACAGGTGATTAAATCTAACCTTCCTATTTTTTTAAGTTTTAATTATATTACATTACCTATACATTTACCCTTTGCATTGATTATCTCATACCCATTTTTTCTCTTGTTTGAAAATGTTTTTTGAGATATAAACATGTTATTCAAAATTTTGAAAAATTGGATTAATCTTTTGAAAATGATCGTATGCAAGTATCAACCCCGTATAGCATCATCCAAAAACTTAAGCAACCTGATGATCCGACAAGGCTCTGCTTAACCGTCTCTTGCATGGCTCATTTTCCATGTTTTGACCCCCCAAAGTTTGACAGCCTGAGAATAGAGGAGGACCCACCTACGTGCGCCTACCTGTGCTCTCGTGAAAACCTAAGTTGGTAATTAAGTTGGTAATTGACTAAGATCTGTGCCTACACATATCCTTAATAATATCCTTAATAATAGTTCAAACATTTATATAAGTTTCTTTCTATCAACTTTCAACTAAGAAGTCAGAGATTTGAATCTCTCACTCAATATCTAGTTAAACTAAATAAGAATAAATATTTTTTTAATATAATTAATGTGTAGTATAGAGACCGAATCTCAAGAATGAGACCCGACACAAAAATAAGGAGAACCTAGTTTCAAATTAGATGAGGTGAGAAATATCTAGTCTTATCATAGCACTAAAGTCCTTCAAACCATTTGTTTCAAAAAGAAAAAGAAAAACAAGTCTTTCCACCATTATTTTTCGGATTTATTTTTTTAATCGGTAAACGCCTTTATACATTATTAGAGGTCCTTTTTTTTTTTGCCACAAGGGAAAAGGGTCCCAATGCAAGGACATATGTCACGTGTTAGGGTCCCACCCCTACACCAATATAAAACACAGCAATCTTATTATGCCTTGTCATAAAGCTTACATGACGATTTTGACCTTAAAATTGATCATGGATTGCTCAATATCAGACGGCTCAAAATCACTGGTCAAAAACTTTGGTCCCACTTCCAATTATGGTGCTTCAATAACCAAATCATTCCCTCACCTTTTCAATTCCTCTGCTTTGCTCCATAAAATCCCTCACAATCATATGTTATTATTATTCTTATTGTTATCCTTTATTAGATTTTATAAGCTATCATAAATTCATAATTGTATAAAGTGTGCGTTGTTTGTTATGTGTATTTAATTATATTCTTTTGTTTTAATTTAAGTATTTATATAAATATATTGATTTAGTCTTTAGTTCAAAAAAAAAAAAAAAAAAAAAAAAGGAATATTCAAATTTTTTATAATCATCTGATTTTTTATTTTAGAAAATGAAGTTTAAAATGCGACTTCCATCTCTAGCTAAATTTCTTTATTTTATTATCTAATTTTTATAAATGTTTTTAAAATCAAAGTTACGTAATTGTGAAGAAATAAATCCAATTCTTCAAAATAGAAAATTGAAAATGATATTGTTATCAAAGAAGTCCTAAATTTGTGTTTTTTTTTAAATGTAAAAACTAAAATGAAAAAGAAAAATCAAAATACAAAATGGAATCCTAATAAATTTCTCCTTTTTCTTGTTTATTCATTTTTTTTAATTCGGAGTTTTAATAAATTTCAAATTTAGAATGGTTAATGAAGATCTGAGATTTAATTGCCAAAATTGTCCATTACTTTTATAAGCTTATGCACTCCAGCACAATTATTCTCTCTTCATTGACCCATTTTGAAAATGAAAACCAAGCAAAGGGGACACAAATTCCCTTGCGCCTTGGAAAATTAAAAAAAGAAAACAAAAACAAAAACAAAATTTGCATGGAAATATGGGGAGAGCTTGGGATTTTGCAGAGGATTCTGTAGTTGATGTAATAGGCAAAAAGAGAAGCTTACACTCAAAGCTCCACAGGCCTTTTCTTCTCCCTCTCTTTCTCTGTTCTTTGCTTTATTTAATTCGTCTTCCAAGCCGAAGAAGGAAAGCATCTCCCTCCTTTCCCGCTTTCTTCCTCTCCATTGTAAGTATAAACTCTTTTCTTCGCTTAGAATTTAGCTGCTTCTCCTGTTCATTCCTTACAGTATATATTGTTTATGAATGTCGGTTACTCGGTTTTCATATTTCTTTGCTAAAACTTATCTGAAGTTTCGAATCTGTCTTCCCCCATTTCGTGTTTCTTTGGTCAAATGGGAAATGGGTTGTTCTTGCTTTAAGTTTCTTATCCATCTCAAGTTTCTTCTGCGTAATTTCATTATTTTATGCATAAGATTCTTCCTTAAACATGCCGGCTTTGGCTCTGCTTTGCATTTTTGGATTGTGATGATGTTTCTGCTCAGCTTTCTTCTACCTGGGTTCTCCAGAAAGTTTGTGATTTTTTCTTAAAATAAATGTTGTTTCATCTTGTTCTTTGTTAACAAGATATTCTTTTATTTGGGTTTTCTGCTCTGGGTAGTGGGAGTTTTGATTTTGATCATCTTGTTTCTGGTTTTCAACAGCCATTCTTTCTTTTGGGTTTCCCAGTCGCCTTCAATCCTGTCATTTTTTTTTTTTTGTCTTTTGGTTCTCAGATTCCCTGAAAATAAGTGGTCACTGTCAATTCTTTTTATTTCTCTTCTGTCCATCCTCAATATTCTTTCCCCTTTTCTCAATTAGCTGGAAACATCAGGGGTTTCAATTAAGCGATTCTTTCTTACCCAACATAACCTCTTAATTGAAGAGGGAAATTTCAGTTTGTTCCACCATTTTGTATTCTTCATTCTCAAGGAAAATCACTTTCCTTCTCTAAACCCACATTTGGCTTATCCCCTTGATAAAAAAAGCTCCATTTTCCTAACTCTGGTGACAAAATGAGTTTCTTAACAGGATCCCCCACAAAATCTTGGCAACCGATCATGACAGATGACACAACAACTTCCAGTTACTGGCTCAACTGGAGGGTCCTGCTTTGCATTATATGGGTTCTGGTGACACTGAGTTTTGCATTGTTCTTGATATGGAAATATGAGGGCCGTAGGAATAAGGCATGTGATGGAGAAGAAACTCAGGAAGAAGAAGCTGGAGCTTTGTATGATGATGAAACATGGCGGCCCTGTTTTAAGGGAATACATCCTGCTTGGTTGTTGGCATTTCGAGTATTGGCTTTCTGTGTGCTCTTGGTGCTCCTCATTGTCACTGCTATTGTTGATGGAGGCGACATATTTTACTTCTATACTCAGTAAGTTTTCAAGAGAAATGGGAAAATTTTGTGTGAAATTTCCAACATTTTATAAGCTCAAAGAAGAGATTCAAAGTTTTGGTTGTGTTGTTTGAAACAGGTGGACTTTTACTTCAATCACCATTTATTTTGGGGTATGTCCCATCATTTTCAAAGAGCCCTTTTCTCAACATATTTTCCTCTATATCTCTATCTCTCCCTTTTCATTGGTTATTTGCTTATGAATTTCCGATGTTCTGTTCTTAGCTTGGATCACTGCTCTCCATTAATGGCTGCTACCAATATCAGAAGAAAGTTGGCGGTGAGAAGGTGGATAATGTGGAGGGAGATGCAGAACAAGGCACTTCTGCAGGTGGAAATGGTTCAAATACAGAGAAAAATCCATCCCTTCGTGATGAACATCATCTCAGGCGTCAACCTGCCGGATTTTGGGGTTATCTCTTTCAGATTATCTTCCAGGTTGGTGCATTGAGTTTCTTTATATTGTAGGTATTGAAAAAAAAAAAAAAAAAGGTTCCCTTTCATTAATCTGCTGACCTTTTTGCTATCTGTTGTTCTTGAAAGATGAATGCAGGTGCTGTTATGCTGACAGATTGCGTCTTTTGGTTCATAATTGTTCCATTTCTCACTATTAAAGATTACAACCTTAATTTTGTAAGTGCTTAACGGCTGCAAATTGAGTTTATGAAATTTGTAAACTGTTTGGGAGCTCATTTCTACTTGTGATTTCAAAATGATTCTAAGAAAGTTTTCAAGTGGCTTGTAATTGCCTTCAAAAACACTCAACTTCATTGTTCTAAATAGCAATTTTGTTCCTTTTTTGTGGCAGTTGATAATAAACATGCATACAATCAATGCCGTTTTCTTGCTAGGAGACACCGCTTTGAATTCTTTGGTAAGTGATGAAAATACTTCCATTTTGCTTCTTTTATCTTGTTATTCATAGCTCAGTTCTTATCTGTTACAACTTTTCAGCGATTCCCCTGGTTTCGGATCGGATATTTCTTACTCTGGACAGTCATTTATGTAATTTTTCAATGGATCGTTCATGCTTGTGTGAGATTATGGTAAAATCACTGGCCTCTCTCTTATTTTCTTTCCAATTTGATCATATTCATGTTGATACACCAATGGTTTCTCCCTGCAAAACAGGTGGCCATATCCATTTCTAGATCTCTCATCTTCATATGCCCCTCTTTGGTGAGTCTCTCAGAGTTTTCTTGTGCGAAAAAAAATGCTTCCATTATGCATATGAACTCGTGGTAGTTAACTGATCATCTTATGATTTCAATGAACGTGAAGGTACTTGTCCGTGGCTCTAATGCACATTCCTTGCTATGGTATCTTCATACTGATCATGAGACTGAAACACCATGTATTTTCGAAACGGTGCCCGCAATCCTTTCAGTGTACGAGGTAGTCGAGAAAGACCTGAAAGATATCGTTAAAATTCTCCAAAGGAGAACAAAAAAGCAGACTTAATACAATTGATCAAAAGGGAAAAGTGTTTGATGTACATGAGTTAATGCAAATCTTGATAGGAAAAAAAAAAGGAGCAAAAGATTCAAGGTTTTCTTAGGCAAATAGATATAACTCATAGATATAACTTATTATATGTATGTAACCCACAGGAAGGAACATTTTCAATTTGGTATAGAATATAAAGAGAGCTCAGCTTTGTTCTCTATCTGTGCCCACCATATCCATCCTTTCTATTCATTTGTCATTTTTCATTTGCCCTTTCTCTTTTCCCTATATGGGATTGAATTCCTGCCTTGCCAGCATCGAAATTGATAGATTAGATTCTTTGCATTGGAAAGACAATGTTCTAAATGGATGCCAGTGGGGAGACCCAAAAGGGTGCAAGAATATGAACATCCTTTCACTTTGGAATTTACAAACCCTAGCTGTAAGGAAAAGTTTGGATCCATCACTGTCTCTGCTTTTCCCACCTTAGAAACCTATAATCTAAATACAAGATCTAAAAACATATCTCTTCATGGCACCAATAATAAGTACTATATGGTTCGGGACTTTAGCAGATCTATTGGATGTGTTGGTATTCCCATTTTTATTTCATTCTAGTTATTGATGATTGTATCTAATTATTCCTTGCGGTGGATATCAAAATTTACTCATGACATAGATCTTGCACAATCCATTATTGGATTGAGACTATGCAACTCTAAAAAGTAAGTCAAATGATTAAAGCTCATTAAGGATTTTTCTCTCAATATTCCAATCCATTTGGTTTCATCTCCCACGTCCATATACTTGAAGGATCAACTCAATGTTTAAACAAAATTGAATAGGAAATGTTGGAAGAAGGTAGAATTAACCTACAATTGGCTTATAAAACAAATCTTCGAACATACAGAGCTCCGGGGGTTTCGATCGTTCGACCATTCGACCGCTGCCCTCTAAAAGGAGAATGAGTACGCTAATTACTAAAGAAACGAGATGAAACAAACGAGTCCAAACATATTTTTTTCCCCCTAAATTGTTAGTCCCCAAGGATGGGCAGTTTATTGTCTTCAAAACCACCAGAAAATCCGGCAAAAATGGCAGAAAGAAGCTTGGGAGATGTCATTGAATCTATTTGTTCAAGCTTTCTTCTAATCTCTCAATAGCAGCACCGACGCCACTCTTTGATTCTCCCTTTTGAATTGTACTAGGATAAGCCAGTGCTTCATGACCTTCATTTGCTTTCTCCACAAGCTTTAAATGAAGCCAACCTGTGATCAAAATGTCTCTTTAGTAACAGCCACCAACGCTTTCTAACAAGCTTACCCACCACTTTTTGTTTCTTTTATTATACTCAAAAAGTTCGAGAATTCAGGGAATTTTCACGTGGAAAAGGATTCCTATAACCAAGCAATAAAACACCACATTCAACATATAACTATTACCAAGAGGGAAGCAAAATGCTGCACCAAGAGCAGATCCCAACGCTACGTTCCTAGCGCGCCACTTGAGCGATCCTGGCACTGCAAAGTAAGCCATATAGCAAAGTAAGCTCAGGAGAACATGCATGTTTTAAGTAATTTAAACAACTCTGTTCATATCTTCAAACATTTAAGATGCTCCAAGCTTTAAGTAAAATTTGATAAAACTAGGATAAGGTATAACTCGATGGAATTAGCAAACAGATTGTTTTCACTTGTATAAATGCTTACATATTAGACCAAATGTAGCAGCTGTGGCAGAACCAGCAGCAGCAACATTGAAAACATCATGCACGCCACGCTTCTCGGCTAGCAGATTTTGTAGACCATAAAATGCAGCTGTAAACATCCCGAGACGCACACCGCCAACTATTGAGCCTCGTGTTACTCTGATAAATCTTTTCTCCATTGCATCTCTGATTAATCTATATTGTTCTCGCTTATCAGGTGTGCTCCCAAGCTTCAATGTAACTTCTGCATCCTTGCTCTGTAAATTGTCATACTTCTCTCTCAAATTTCATCCAGTTTGAAAATTTTGATTTGAATAGATGAGTCATTTCAGAAAGGAAAATTGCAAAGGATACTGAATATATTAAGAGAAAATGGCTTTTCATTTAGCATCAACTAAGTATTTGTCTAACCCCCTTTTTTTTCATTCCCTCTTTATTGTACAGCCTTGGATTTAGAAATAAACAGAAAAAGACACTAGAATGACAAAAACTCCTTTTATTTATTTATTTATTTTTAGTTTAACAACACGAGGACAAAGAAGAATTCAAATCTCTGACTTCTTGGTTGAGAGTATACGTAACAGCCCAAGCCCACCCCTAGCAGATATTGTCTTCTTTGGGCTTTCCCTTCTGAGCTTATCCTTAAGGTTTTAAAATGCGTCTGCTAGGGAGAGGGAGAGGTTTCCATACTCTCATAAAGAATGTTTCGTTCTCCTCTTTAACCGATGTGGGATCTCAAAATCCACCCTCCTTCGGGTCCCACCGTCCTCGCTGACACTCGTTTCCCTTTCCAATCTATGTGAGATCTCACATCCACTCCCTTTTAGAGTCCAGCGTCCTCGCTAGCACACCGCCCGGTGTCTGGCTCTAATACCATTTGTAACAGGTCAAGTCCACCGCTAGCAGATATTGTCCACTTTGGGCTTTCCCTTTTAGGTTTACCATCAAGGTTTTAAAACGCGTCTGCTAGGGAGAGGTTTCCACACCTTATAAAGAATGCTTCGTTCTCCTCTCCAACCGATGTGGGATCTCACAGTATATACATTAACCACTTAAGCTATGCTCACATTGACCTCTTTTGATTATTTATAGTTGTTTGAAAACTCATAAAAGTTAGGTTAAATAACCAAAAAAAAAAAAAAAAAAAAAAAAAGGTCTTATGTTCCTTGGTCATAAAAGAGAAGACTATTACCAAGAAAATCTTATATGCATAAAAGAAAGCTACTATATACCCTTCTGGTTTCCCAGGCATTTCAGCACCATTTTCTATCGTTTTCAAGCCTATACTCTTCTGCAGATGCAATCACCATTTGTTGACATGTCATTTATGCAAGACTAGGATTACTCACTACTCTTCATACATTGCATAATCAGTTCAACAATTCTCACGGAACCATTCAAATTAACACCCTCAAAATATTTACATAACCAATAAACCTAAGGTTAATTTGAATAACTAATAAATCAAGGAGAACATTTTTCCGTTTACACTATTTGTAACAGCCCAAGCCCACCGCTAGCAGATATTGTCCTCCTTGGACTTTTTCTTTCGGACTTCCTCTCAAGATTTTTAAAACGCGTCTGCTAGGGTGAGGTTTCCACACCCTTATAAAGAATGCTTTGTTCCCCTCTCCAACCGATGTGGGATCTCACAATCCACCCCCTTTGGGGCCCAACGCCTAATGTTTGGCTCTGATACCATTTGTAACAGCCCAAGCCCACCACTAGCAGATATTGTCCTCTTTGAGCTTTCCCTTTCAGACTTCCCCTCAAGGTTTTTAAAAGACGTCTGCTACGGAGAGGTTTCCACACCCTTATAAAGTATGTTTCGTTCCCCTCTCCAACCGATGTGAGATCTCACACTATCTCACCATCGTTTCATTTCATCACAACCTCCAAGCATCCAGCAGCACGAAAAACACATAAAAAAATTCTGTAAGTCCTAAAATACAATTCCAATAGAACATTGGGGATTTTTGTCCCCCAACAAAATTAACTTACCACCGAAGCTGCTGCTTCTTTGCTTCCTCCATAAAACATCCCTGCAAATACTGCAATAGTTGTTGCCGTACCCCAATTCACAGTTCCAGGCAATTTTTTAGTAACCTGGTTAAATGGACAATTAGAAGAGACCTTTAGGTATACAGTATATTGATCGAGTGAGCAATCATAAAAGCCGTTTCTAGACCCAGTGAATCATAAACAAACGAAAATTCATTCTAATCTAACAAAGAATTTGAATTGCCTTGTAAACTCGTATACTCCAAATAATTACAAAGAGAAACCTAATTCAATAACCGAGAGACGCCCTTCAGATGATAAAATTGTGAAAGAGCAAGAAATGTTAGTTCCAAGAGAGAAATTCTTACATTTGAGACGGTTTCTTCGGACTTCTCAGTGGCTTCCATCGTCAAATAGATCTCAAACTATAAACTTAAATCAAATGGTAACGCTACAATACCGAAGGCCAGGAAATCATCGATCACGGCGAGATCATCCTTTCGCCGTCCGTCAATATAAAGAAACAGTACCTCAAGTAAGATTCAGAAGTGAACAGCCAAGCAGAAGGTGCTGCTGAACTTTGAACGATGAAGAGGCGGAGATGGCTTCAGCTGAGTCGCTCTGTTAATCGAAGTTCGAAGTTTCATTGTAACGCGCTCTATTTTAGTAAATTTATTTTAATTAGAAAAATAAATCGAATTTTTAGTAAATTAAATTTTAAAAAATAGATTTTTAATTGAAGTCTCAAATTCATTAGTTTTAAAATTATTCCTTATAATAAATAAGTAATATATTTTTTTTATTTTTTTATTTTGTAATTTTAGTTTTTAAATATGACATGATTTTTCAACCGTTTTTAAAAGTAAAAACATAAAATAAAAGAAACTTATTGTAAATTTGATTTTTAATAACTAAATAATTTTTAAAAGATGCCGTAAACTCAAATCATCTCAAAACTATACTATCAAATTTTTTTAATTTACAAACTATAATATTTACTATTAAATTGTATTTGATCGGGAAGGCATCTCGAGTTTAAAAAAAATTAAAAATTAAAGTTTAGTCCCGATGAATTAGATCGGTCTAATCATCTTTTTTAGAACTAGTTCTCCTCAACCATCCATGTTCGTGGGTTAGATCGGTTGAACCATTTTTAGAACCAATTCTCTTCAACCATCTTAGACATAAAGTTCTCAAAATGTTCGTGGGTAAGATCGGTCGAGCCATTTTTGGATAAATTCTAATCAAACTCATCCCAACTTGTCTATAAAATATTAAGGTTGCCTAACTCCAATGGTTCCAATCAATATCATGTCAAAACTACATTGATCAAACTTGAGTATCTACCCCAACGTATGATGTTCTACCATTACCATGCAAGACGAATCGACCACCAAGATGTATACACAAGGAAGAGAGTGTAAAATGCACAAAATATATACGGAAAGAAATCAGAAACTCAGTGTTAATTCATAGTGAAACTACTAACAAAATCATGTTCCAACTAAAAAGTGAATTGATTCTTCAATGTTCATCGGAAACTCTGTTTTCAAAAATCTGCCGATGGGATTACTGAAAAAGGAAAAGAAAGCCATCAAGAAACATACTGAAAACCAAATCATCACCTCAAGAAAAAGCAGAAGAAAGAAGACAAGATGATTCAAAGTCACAAATTCAATCCAAATTCTTCAATATCACACATCTGAATAAAGTTTCCCTAATCATTCTTCAATATGTCAAGCAAAGTATCGATTCCCCCAAACCAAATCTCTCTTCCTTCAAACTCGATTCTCTCTCACTCCATTTCCATCTCCTTCACAATGTCCACAACAACTCAAATCATCCCGCTCTTCCTCTATCTCGTCATCTCGTTTTTTCTCCTATCCATTTCCACCGCCAACATCCACTCCAACAGTTGCCGCTCCTTCTGCGGCAACATCACCATCGACTATCCCTTCGCTCTCCAGTACGGCTGCGGCCATCCCGGCTACCGCGACCTTCTCTACTGCATGAACGACGTTCTAATGTTCCACATCCGATCCGGATCTTACAGAGTCCTAGACATCGATTACGCTTACGAAGCCCTAACTCTCCACGACCCTCACATGTCGACCTGCGACACCATCGTCCTCGGCCGCCGCGGCAACGGCTTCGACATCGAGGAATGGCGTTCGCCGTACCTGAATCCGACGGCTGATAACGCCTTCCTCCTCATCGGTTGCTCCGCCCAATCGCCACTCTTCCAAGGGTTCCCGAACAAGCACCTAGTCTGTAGAAACATTTCCGGACTGGGCTGTGAGGAGTATTATGACTGTCCGGCTTGGGCTATATTGGGCCACAGACGACCGGGCCGAATTTATGGGCCCGGCCCACCGGAGTGCTGTGCGGTTCCTTTTGGGTCCATTAAGGCCATAAATCTCTCGAAGCTTCAGTGTGAAGGCTATAGCAGTGCTTATAATTTGGCCCCGTTGAGGCTTAATGGGCCTGATCAATGGGCCTATGGGATTCGTGTGAAATATTCAGTCCAAGCAAACGAAGACTTTTGCCGAGCGTGCCAAGCCACTGGCGGCACGTGTGGGTTTGGTACGGATGGTGTGAGACAGCTGTGCATGTGTGGTAGTTCCAATTCTTCCTCCACTTGTGATTTTGGTAAGTTAGGGGCCATTTCGTAATATATATAATAATTTTTAAATTTTTAAATTTCACATTTAATAAATCCTTAAAAATGTTAATTTTTTTAATTAATTGATCTATTATATTAAATTTAAATTTTATTACTATTGATCGAAATTAAATAAATTTGTTTAAAATTTTGCACTTAAATTAAAGTTTTTCTCTCGTTCCTGCCTTGTCTTTGAACCTCGTTAATTGAACCAGTAACTGAAATATTTTAATTATATCAAATTATATTTACGTTGTGTAATTCGTGTAATTTGCAGTTATGACCTCATTATCGACAATGATGACATCATGGACACTAATCAAAGCCATATTAGCAGGTAAATATATGGTTGAATACATACATACATATATATACATACATACATATACATACATACATATATATACATATATATATATATATATGATTTGGATAATGATGATTTATTTGTTAATATAATTGTAGGAAGCTTGATGGTGATGTTAGAGTAGACAGAGAAGAGCCAACTATGAAGTGGGAGATTGGTTGTGTTTTGTAGCTGCTCCAAGGAAATTGGAATTAGTTCAAAAATTTTGAGCAATTTTATAGATTTAGTGCATTAGGAGTAGAATATCATAAGCTTTTGTATTGTTTTTGTTGTGGAAACTTGAGTGAATCTGTACATGCGTGCACTAACGTTTTGACACGAAATTTAAGAAGGATGTAAACTGATACAATTATAAATTCAAAGTTTTAATTAGATATGTTTAATTAACCTACGGGAACCCATCCCGTTTCTAGGAATCTCGTTTAAACGTGGAACAGAGAGGGAATAGAGAAAGACTTCTTCTCGTTAGCTACACAGCATCGGGGACGGGGATGGAATCCTGATCCTATCTCACACATAAAGGGTCCCGACCCTATTACACTTTCAAACCCTTTTTAAAGCACAATGGACAATCTTTCAACACGGACTCTAAAACATGAACATTTATACCTGTTTTTGTAAATTAAATCTGGAAGACACCAACAAACATTTGCTTCATTGCTACATAGTGAAGCAGTGAAGCAAAGTTCACAGCTGAGCAGAGTTATTGGTAATGGCACCAGCAGCAGCAAGAAGTGGCACCAGCTGACCACTGCTGTGCTTATTTGTAACCGCTGCAATGACACAAATGGAGATAGAAGATGAGAAAAATTTGGGAGAAGCAGCCACAAGCTAGGCATAATGCAAAGAAGTCAGCAGGTGTTACCATCGCAACCACCGATGTGTTTTCCTCCGATAAACACGTTAGGCACCGTGGTTTGACCCGTCCACTCTGCTAAAGCTGATTGAATTGCATCTCCATCACCTTCATATGGATGAATTCATCAATATAATGTTTGAAGAACAGTCACAGGCAGCTCAAAGAACTTGTTTTGAGGTAATTATACAACACAATCGTCAATATTCAATCGATACTGATCGAGATTGTAGCAAGACGAGAATGAGGCAAACAACATCTCGTCTCAACAGAGAAACATTCATTTGACATCTACATGTTTTGTTTTGTGAAATGATTCATCTAGTATCTGACCTCAACATTAATTATTGTGAGATCCCATATCGATTGGAGAGAGAAACGAGTGTCAGCGAGAACGCTGACCCCAGATTGTGAGATCCCACATCGATTGGAGAGAGGAACAACATCGATTGAATTGAAGAGGGGAACGAGTGCCAGTGAGAACACTGGGCCCCGAAGGGAGGTGGACTATGAGATTCCGCATCAGTTGGAGAGCATAACGAAGCATTCTTTATTAGGGTGTGGAAACCTCTCCCTAGCAGGCGCGTTTTAAAATCTTGAGGGGAAACTCGGAAGTACAAGCTCAAAGAGGACAATATCTACTAGCGGTGGGGCGTGGGCTATTACAACTATTTTGCTCAACACAATGAACAGGGTGCTGACTTCAAGCAACTATGAAGTTTTCCAACCATTGAGCAAACTTATCAATGAACACTAAAGAAAACTATGACATGAATTCAAAAACACAATATAAGGATCAACTATTCATGGAAGATGAAGTTGAAGTGTATTACTTGCAATTAAACTCTCCTTTTAAATTTTCAGTCTCATCAGTCAACTAAGAGTTCATAAGTCACAATCACTTGTGCAGTCACTATAGAAGAAACAGAAGGCAAATAGCATCATTCTATCTCAATTTTCAGCTAATTCAAGATAAACAAGGTCATGTTATGATCAAAGAACGCCCTAGAACAAACATTTATAGATGAAAAAGCATGGAAAATTATAGCAGAATCTCAGACGCAAATTATAACTTACTTTTTTGGTCCAATTCAATGACCTTATGACTAGCTCCAAGCTGTGTGAGCAACTCCTTGACGTTCGTGCAATACCCACAGTAAGTCTTGCTGCCATGCGAAACAGAGATTTATTGAATCATAACAAGAACAAACATCCAAAACTTCCAAAACTTCAAGAACTCTTCAATCTTCACTATCGATAACAATCGAGCCAATTTTCTTAGCAATAAGAGTTTAACCATTGAACATTTTGCACGAAATTGATTATCACAGGATCGAACATAGTGATAAAAGGTAGATGGTGGGGAGAATCAATAAGAACTTCATACGAGGAAGATCAAATCAAAACCTAGAAGTGGATTATTGAAAAATTATTGAAAGAACCTGAAAACAACAACGGGATTAGAGGAGATTATCTTCTTGGCCTCGTTAAGCGACTGGTTCTGCTCTTCTTTACTGAATTTGTTTGAGCTGAACCACGACCCCATGACCTCGCTGAATCTGATCAAACGCGAGAGGTTGAAGAAATGGGTATGATTTTGGAAGTAGAGATGAACAATGAGATAAAAAGAAACCGTACTAATATATTCTCTTGGAATTTTCTTATATCAATGTCAATGGCTGGAATGGCATAAGATTCCCAGTTTTATTCCGTAAAAACTATAAATATAGAGAATAAAAGGACTAAATTAAAAACTATATTGCTACCATCTTAAGAGTTTAATTGTTGAGCTCTGTTCTAGTTGATAACTTCTATTTATTGATGACGTTGATATTTATTGTGAGATCCCACATCGATTGGAAATGGGAGCGAAATATGTCTTATAAGGGTGTAGAAACTTCCCCCTAATAGATGTGTATTAAAACCGTGAGACCGACGGCGATACATAATGGGTCAAAGCGGACAATATCTGCTAGCGGTGGGCTTGGGCTGTTACAAATGGTACTAGAGCCAGTTACCAGACATGCGAGACACTGATTGAAGTAGGGCTAGTCCCTCTCCATAGTAGACACATTGGACTTAGGCTGCTACAAGTGGTATCAGAGCCACTCACCGGACACTGTGAGTACTGGTTGAAGTAGGGCCAGACCCTTTCCATAGGCTTGGGCTGTTACAAATGGCATCAGAGCCAATCTCCGGACAGTGCGAGTCACTAGTTGGAGTAGGGCTAGACCCTCTCCATAGGCTTGGGCTATTACAGATTGTATCAAAGCCAGTCATCAGACAGTGCTGGGCTGTTACAGATGGTATCAAAACTAGTCACCAGACAATGCAAGACACTAGTTGGAGTAGGGCTAGACCCTCTTCATAGGCTTGGGCTGTTACAGATGGTATCAAAACTAGTCACCAGACAATGCAAGACACTAGTTGGAGTAGGGCTAGACCCTCTCCATAGGCTTGGGCTGTTACAGATGGTATCAAAACTAGTCACCAGACAATGCAAGACACTAGTTGGAGTAGGGCTAGACCCTCTCCATAGGCTTGGGCTGTTACAGATGGTATCAAAACTAGTCACCAGACAATGCAAGACACTAGTTGGAGTAGGGCTAGGCCCTCTCCATGGCTTGAGTTGTTACAGATGGTATTAAAGTCAGTCACCGGACAATGCAAGACACTAGTTGGAGTAGGGCTAGACCCTCTCCATAGGTTTGGGCTATGACAGATGGTATCAGAGCCAGTCACCGGATAGTGCGAGACACTCATTGAAGTAGAACTAGATCCTCTCCGTTGTAGACGCGTTTTAAAATCGTGAGACTAACGACGATACGTAATATGCCAAAGCGGACAATGATTAAATAACAGTGAAGTAGAGCACGAAAAAATGCAAATCTTTTGAGGAAATTTTGGGTTCCTTTTTGAAGTATAATCCATGAGAACAAGTCTGAAGCTCTTATACACAAACAAGATAGGATTACACCTCAAAACCCCAAATGATGAACTAACAATGGATGAACTTTCAGAAGATCATACCAAAACATTTATGTTTTAGTCTCACTTGGATGAAAAAATGGTTTCAAACTCTCTGTATAACCCTCCTCCTCCTCCTCCTCTGGATTTAGACCTGAAATCAGATGAACTTATGGAGGAGTTTCTGCTACTCCTGCTCCTACTCCTCCGCCCCCAAAGGCCACTCCATTGAGTACCACTTCCTGAAGGATCAGTTGATGTCCCACCTTGCTCTTTAGTGAAGCTAGCCTTAGCCAGCTTCCGAAGCTGTTTCAACCACGGTTTCTCGTTACTCGAGCTCCGACTGCTAGACTTGTTCCTATCAGTTGAATTATCAACGGTTTCGGAGTCTCCGCTAAGCGTCACTGCGAAAAAAAAACTCTCCAAGTTCTTAGTGAATCTCTGTGGGAAAAATAGGAGTAGGAATCCAATACAAGCCACTTTGAGTCCTGTGAAGAATGAGTGCCCAACAAAGTCAAGCTGCTTTGCTTGTTTGAACAATGCATACCATTCATTGATGAGTTGTGGACAGTAGCCTATAAGGAACAGCACCAGCATGGTTATTCCAAGTTTCTTTTGATCACTGATCGAAAAATCTCGGTCTAAGAGAACGACACAAATAGCGAAAAACCCGACTTCACAAGCGATCGAAACGATCTCAACCAACTGAACTTTTTTCTTGATAAATGGCTTCTTAAGAACAAGGAAAAAGAGCTGAAATGATGAGATGCATAATAAGGTAATAATTGGAGTTCTAGAAGAGATTGTTTCCTTGTAGGCACCAGCCATGACTCCAAGAGTGACTCGTTTGATCGATTCGAGGAGCGTGTAGTATATTCGAAGGATACCGAATAGCTTTTGGATGAATGGTGCTTCTGCATCTTCTGTTTCGTCGTCGGAGGCGATTATACGATCGCCACGTTTGTTGGGATTAGCCATGGAAATCTGAGAGAGCATATACTTTGGAGGACCCCTCAGATCTTCAAACATTGGCCCAAAAATGATAAGGTAAATAGAGCTTGGCTGGTTTTTCCATGTCCATTGACTTCTCTTCCCAGGACCTAGAGTTACACGAACAAGTTCTTGATACCAATGAAATTTCTGACCTTCTTGATGAACTTCTTTGTACTGAAGTAGCTTCCCGAACGTGATTCCGACCGACAGAAACAACAGTAAGGCGAGTAAAAGAAGCAATAGAACGCCGAGCAGCAAAACTCCTACTATTAGTCCTGCTAGAGCTCCACCTAGCACAGCCATAATAGAGATCAAAACAAGTTAGAATCCTTTGTTGAGGATTGTTCGGAGGGAGTCCCACATTGGCTAATTTAGAGGATGATCATGGGTTTATAAGTAAGAAACACTATCTCCATTGGTATGAGGCCTTTTGGGGAAGCCTAAAGCAAAGCCATGAGAGCTTATGCTCAAAGTGGACAATATCATACCATTGTGGAGAGTCGTGGTTCCTAACATGGTATCAGAGCCATGCCCTTCATTTAGCTATGTCAATAGAATCCTCAAGTATCGAACAAAGAAATTATTAGCCTTGAAGGTGTAGTCAAAAGTGACTCATGTGTCGAACAAAGGGTGTACTTTGTTCGAGGACTCCAGAGAAAGGAGTCGAACCTCGATTAAGGGGAGACTGTTCGAGGGCTATATAGACCTCAGGGGAGGCTCTATGGTATACTTTGTTCGAAGGGAGGATTGTTGAGAATTGTTGGGAGGGAGTCGTCCCACATTGGCTAATTTAGGGAATGATCATGGGTTTATAAGATCCATTGATATGAGCCCTTTTGGGAAAACCAAAGCAAATACGGTTGCTAAAGCAAAGAAACATTCAAAAGTTACCTCTAAATAGCGCGCCCGACGCCATCGACATGGAAGGTAGAGCAACAAATGTAAGGAATAGCTCAAATCTAGGGAAGGTAAGTGCTCCATAGTTGCCCTGTGTGTTGTATATTTTCTTTCGACATTTCATAATGAAAAGGAAAAGTGCATGGAGGAATATCAAACTTCCAGCAAAAAGTTCCCAACCAGAACATGCATCTATAAAAATCTTGCCACCTGCTCGTGTTAAGCCGACACGGTCATTTGTGAGGAAAAGGAACCTCTATTGAGTTCGTAGACAAGAAACAAAAAATAAGATGTATTTAGAGATAGAGACACCATATTTAACAGCCCAAGCCCACCACTAGCAGATATTGTCCGTTTTGGCCCGTTACGTATCGCCGTCAGCCTCACGGTTTTTAAAACGCGTCTACTAGGGAGAGGTTTCCACACCCTTATAAGGAATGCTTCGATCCCCTCTCTAACCGATTTGGGATCTCACAATCCACCTTCCTCGGGGGCCCAACGTCCTCGCTGGCACACTGCTCGGTGCCTGGCTCTAATACCATTTGTAACAGCTCAAGCCCACTGCTAGTAGATATTGTCTGTTTTGACCCATTACGTATTGTCGTCAGCCTCACAGTTTTAAAAATGCGTCTGCTAGGGAGAGGTTTCCACACCCTTATAAGAAATGCTTCGTTCCCCTCTCTAACCAATGTGGGATCTCACAATCCACCCTCCTTGGGGGCCCAATATCCTTGTTGGCACACCGTTCGGTGCCTAGTTATGATACCATTTATAACAGCCCAAGCCCACCGCTAGCAGATATTGTCCACTTAGGCTCGTTACGTGTCGTCATCAACCTCATGGTTTTGAAAACGCGTCTGCCATGGAGAGGTTTCCACACCCTTACAAGGAATGCTTCGTTCTCCTCTCTAACAGATGTGGGATCTCATATACCGCCTTTCTTCATTTTGACAAGCATTTTTAGCTTGGAATTTGACATTAGACAATGCAAACAATAAAGAACTTTACTCTTTGAGGGCCATCTTTTAATGAAATGCAGACCAGTTCTTCTGATAATATTCAAAATGAAACGCTTAGAACTTGAGAGGGTAAACATCTTAGCCTGAATTTTGACTAACTTATAAGCTCAAATATTTTGAGTATATTTCAGTTCATTTTGATCCATAACTAGAAGAAAGAACTACTTTTTGATAACAAAAAAGCAAATACTTACTGACTGTAACTTCCTGCTCCAAAAACATCATCAGCTTGGGGTATGATAATTTGGCTCTGTAAATAAAGATCAATGGTAAATAAAATGTTAATCTTTCACTGGCATTGGAGCAGCAGAAGATAAGTAACTCCTTCGTACCTCGAAAAAAGATCTGTATTCCATTGGAGTAAGGGGCAATCCATATAACTGATCAGCCATAGTAAAGTTACTGCCTGGAACCTTGTTTTGAAGAACTTTTGAATCAAAAGTTTTTTTGGCTAGATAAGGATTCGATCCAGTAATCGGGCTATAGCCCACTTAAGTCGGGACGCTCGTGTTCATCTTCCCATGGAACTTTAAGATAAGGAATACTCCATTGCAAACCCTTAGCAAATTCATAGTACTCAACAGGCAATGTAACTGGCAGCCATATAGATAGCGCGAAAATTTGAACGTGACAAGCAATTCTCTGCACGTAAGAGAGGCTGCTTAGAGCGGTCGATTTTCGATATGTATAAGCATGCTTATGTTTGTAACTCAAGAAGATGATATTCAAAGTGGTAAAGTAAGACAACTTACAAAAATATTTCTTGTAGGATTGTATGTCAAATAGGACGATGATCTCACGAGTACTCCTTCGGATTGAAGGCTAGCTGTTGATAGAGTGAGTAGTCCTGCTGTGAGGGATGTTGCTGCAAACGAAGCGATTACAAAGATCGAAACGACCCGAGATATCGTTGGGATAGAATCTGCATATTTTGTTTACAACATATCTTATAGGTAACAATTGATATGTATATGAATGTTAGGAAAAGAGATTTATCAGTGAATGCTTACAGTGCCACACTTGTAGAATATTTGATGCTAGATTATGATTTCCAGCGACATCGACCGTTACGTTTTCGGGGACGCTGACAAATACAACTTCATCCTCGGCTCGTACTTCAACGGAGTAGACACTCCTGCCCGTCTTGCTAAAGCTGGACGTAGAACGAGTATGTAAGGAAAGATGGAAGCAAGGACAATATGGTTTCATGAAGAACTTAATATACACTAACTTGCCTCTGCAAACGACCACCACGAATCGATACACAGGACGAGTTGAAATCGAATACAGGCTTCATGAAGTTCATAGTGACCAAAAATATTTTTTCTTTCGTCCTCATAGGAGTAGTTGTGTTGAGCATCACAGTTGGTCTAAGAGAATCTGAAATTCACAGTTTGTTTTGAATGCTGAAATCCTCAGACTTGTGAAATTTGTAAGTTTACTAGAAGAATAGAGTATTAATTTGTAATAGCCCAAGCCCACCGCTAGCAGATATTGTCTTCTTTGGACTTTCCCTTCAAGGGCTTCTCCTCAAGGTTTTAAAAAGCGTTTGTTAGGGAGAGGTTTCCACCCTTATAAGAAATGCTTCGTTCCCCTCTCCAACCGATGTGTGATCTCACAATCCACCCCCCTTGGAGGCCTAGCGTCCACACCCTTATAAGGAATGCTTCGTTCCCCTCTCCAACTGATGTGGGATCTCACAATCCACCCCCCTTGGGGGCCTAGCGTCCACACCCTTATAAGGAATGCTTCGTTCCCCTCTTCAACCGATATGGGATCTCACAATCTACCCACCTTGGGGGTCCAACATCCTTGCTGGCACACCGCCCGGTGTCTGCCTTTGATACCATTTGTAACAGCCCAAGCCCACTGCTAGCAGATATTGTCCTCTTTGGGCTTTCCCTTCTTCAAGGGCTCCCCCTCAAGGTTTTAAAACGCGTCTGCTAGGGAGAAGTTTCCACATTGCTTCGTTCCCCTCTCCAAGCTAACGGCTATACGTAACGGGTCAAAGTAATTATATTTGCTAGTG
The DNA here is from genome assembly GCA_033971965.1 of Cucurbita ficifolia. Classification (NCBI taxonomy): domain Eukaryota; kingdom Viridiplantae; phylum Streptophyta; class Magnoliopsida; order Cucurbitales; family Cucurbitaceae; genus Cucurbita; species Cucurbita ficifolia. The sequence goes on from CM066979.1 coordinate 905,176, forward strand.
GTGGGCTTGAGCTGTTACAAATGGTATCAGAACCAAACACCGGACGGTATGCCAGCGGAGACGCTAGACCCCCAAGGGAGGTGGATTGTGAGATCCCACATCAGTTGGAGAGGGGAACGAAGCATTCCTTATAAGGGTGTGGAAACTTCTTCCTAGCAGACGTGTTTTAAAACCGTGAGGCTGACGGTTATACGTAATGAGCCAAAACGGACAATATCTGTTAACAATGGGTTTGGGCTGTTACATAATTATTGTCATAGGTGAAGTAAAAAGGTATACTAATAACTTCCTTAGCTAAAAGCATAGTTTACCATAAAGGAAAGTAACTGGTGGCAGTGGTGCAACAGGATTTCCTTGTCTGCTCATTACAGAGCTGGGCTTGAGGCTCACAGTGATTATAGAAATTTCAGAAACATTTGAAACCTGGAAAAGGGATTGCATATCAGATCAAACATACACAGATGAACATTTACAATGAACAAAACCACTGACCATGAAGCTGAATCTTCGATTTCCGAGACTCCTTCCGCTCATCGGAAGAAGCGTGCCTTCGCTTACTTCAAGTGAATTCAAAACTTCCATAGATGAATTAAGAACTGGTTCTGAAAAGTATAGATACACCTTTAAGTTGTCATGTTTGTTTGTTGCTTGTACCAGTCTAGTGTCATTGTTGAGCTTGAGTAGCCTTTCGGGAACACGAGTTTTCAGGTTGGCGAGTAGTTTTCTTCTGTCTGTCAAGTTCAAAATTTTGTGTTACAATTGCCAAAAGAATTAAAAAATGGGACATAATGATGTCAATAAGCTTACCAAAGTGCACATAAGATATTGAATTTTCTGTTCTTGTGAATAGATTTCCTGCTCTATCAGTACAGAAATTCTTATCCATTGCTAATATAATTCTTCCATATTGAGTGATTGATAGCAAGGACACAGAGAGTGAGTATTTGAGGTTAGGCTGAAGAACTTTGAAAGAGGATGGTATAACATGCCCTTCACCATACACCAGTAGCTGCAATAAACAAATTTTTGTATTAGATTTTGGTTTTTTTTCCTGCTAATATGAATCTTTCCTGCCAGAAACTAGACAATATGCATAGAACATTTTTACTTTTAGATATCTTTGCTTCAATATTCTTAGTTTTGTACGATTCATGGAACTGGGTCGAGGACGTATAGAAGAGAATCAAGACGAAGAATGTGAGATTCCACCGATTGGGGAGGAGAACGAAGCATTCTTTATAAGAGTGTGGAAACTTCTCCCTAGTAGACGCGTTTTAAAAAGTCTAAAAGGGAAAGCTCAAAGAGGACAATATCTGCTAGCGGTGGGTTTGAACTGTTACTAATGGTATCAGAGCCAGACATCGAGCGACGTGCCAATGAGGAGGCTGAACCCTGAAGGGGCTGGACACCAAGCGGTGTGCCAGCGAGGATGCTGGGCCCTGAAGGGGGGTGGATTGGGGGTCCCACATCGATTAGAGAGGGGAACGAGTGCGAGCAAGGACGCTAGGTCCCAAAGGGGGTGGATTGTGAGATCTCACATTGGTTGGGGAGGAGAACGAAACATTCTTTATAAGGGTGTGGAAATCTCTCCCTAGAAGACGCGTTTTAAAAAGTCTGAAAGGGAAAACTCAAAGAGGACAATATCTGCTAGCAGTGGACTTGAGCTGTTACTAATGGTATCAGAGCCAGACATCGTGCGGCGTGCCAATGAGGAGGCTGAACCCCGAAGGGGGGTGGATTGGGGGTCCCACGTCGATTAGAGAGGGAAACGAGTGCCAGCGAGAGAACGCTGGGCCTGAAGGGAAGTGGATTGTGAGATCCCACATCGGTTGGGGAGGAGAACAAAACATTCTTTATAAGGGTGTGGAAACCTCTCCCTAGTAGACGCGTTTTAAAAAGTTTGAAAGGGAAATCTAAAAAATGACAATATTTGCTAGTGGTGGGCTTGGGCTGTTACAAATGGTATCAGAGTCAAGACACTAAGCGATGTGCTAGCGAGGAGGCTGAACCCGAAGGGGGTGGACACTAGGTAGTGTGCCGGCGAGAACGCTGGGCCCTGAAGGGGGTGGATTGGGGGGTCCCACATCAATTAGAGAGGGGAACAAGAGCCAGCGAGGATGCTGGGCCCCAAAGGGGGTGGATTGTGGGATCCCACATCGGTTGGGGAGGAGAACGAAGCATTTTTATAAGGGTGTGGAAACTTCTCCCTAGCAAACGCATTTTAAAAACCCGAAAGGGAAAGCCCAAAGAGGACAATATCTACTACCAGTGGGCTTGGACTCTTACAAAGAAACTTCTCAACAATATCATTAAGTGTTACGAAAATGTAAGCAGCCACCTACTCACGTTGCAGGCTTCTACAGATGAACATCCGAAACCTCCACCACTACTACAAGGTTCGGAGAAAGAAATATTTACGGAAACATTTAACGCGTTCGTGAACATTGTCGAGGCCATAATAGAGGCTGTGGGGGGAACTGTATCTGCAAAATAATGGATACTAAAGAAATTAGCAAAGTTCTTAGGGGAATACAGAGAGATTTTGACCAAGTTCAATCATCTTATGTGAAGCTATGAGGCTGATGATCCAAATACTGTATTGACTAAGAACAATAATGAAGATTGTTATAACTCTTACCAACAGTCCAGTTGTAGCTAGAACAGCTAACTCCCTTGGAAAAATTAGTGCAGACCTTGAATTTGTGCACTCCATCCTCCAATTCAGAGTAGAAAATCTTTCCTTCATTACAGCCTAAAGGGTGGCTGTTATCAAGCTGCAGGAAAGAAGAAGAGATACACTTGAGTTAATTATCAATTACAAAACTACACTGGGAAGTGAAGATAAACATGAGGAGACACATTAAATCTAGACAAGAATGTTCTGTTTTGAAGTTCTAAGTAATGTAGTAGCTAATTCTCAGCAAATGGGAGTCAAATTCTGAAAGTGTAACGGCTCAAGCCCGTTACGTATCGCAGTCAGCCTCACGGTTTTAAAAACGTGTCTACTAGGGAGAGGTTTCCACACCCTTATAAGGAATGTTTTGTTCCCTTTTACAATCGATGTGGGATCTCACAATTCTCTGATACCATTTGTAACAGCCGAAGCCCACCGCTAGCAGATATTGTCATCTTTGGGCTTTCCCTTTCGGACTTCCCTCAAGTTTTTTAAAACGCGTCTACTAGGGAGAGGTTTCCACGCTCTTATAAGGAATGTTTCGTTCTCCTCTCTAACCGATGTGGGATCTCACAATTCTCTGATGCCATTTCTAAAAGTCCAAGCTCACCGCTAACAGATACTGTTCTCCTGGGCTTTCCCTTTCGGGCTTCCCCTCAAGGTTTTTAAAACGCGCCTACTAGGGAGAGGCTTCCACACCCTTATAAGGAATGCTTCGTTTCCCTCTCCAACCGATGTGAGATCTCACAATGCTCTGATACCATTTGTAACAGCCCAAGCCTACCGCTAGGAGATATTGTTCTTTTTGGGTTTTCCCCTTTAGGCTTCCCCTCAAGATTTTTAAAACGCGTCGACTAGAGAGAGGTTTCTACACCCTTATAAAGAATGCTTTGTTCCCCTCTCCAACCGATGTGGGATCTCACAATCTGATACCATTTGTAACAGTCCAACCCCACCGCTAGCAGATACTGTCCTCTTTGGGCTTTCTCTTTCGGGATTCCCCTCAAGATTTTTAAAACACGTCTATGAGGGAGAGGTTTCCACACCCTTATAAGGAATAGGTTCCCCTCTCCAACCAATGTGGGATCTCACAATGCTCTGATACCATTTGTAACAGCCTAAGCCCACCACTAACAGATATTGTCCTCTTTGGGTTTTCCCTTTCGAGCTTCTCCTCAAAGTTTTTAAAAATGCGTCTACTAGGGAGAGGTTTTCGACAGCCTTATAAGGAATGTTTCGTTCCCCTCTCCAACTGACGTGGGATCTCACTGAAAGTTCCGATCTTATTCTCAAGCAGCTACAATCTTCAACAATTTCATTCAAGAGGCCATCAAAGTAAAGAAATCAACAGATAAAGAGGCTTAAACATCCATGATCTTACCAAATCAGCCAACTAAAGTGGAGAATTATATAGCACAAGAAGAAAAGAAAGCCAGAAAGAGAGAGAAAGCAAAGCAACCAAGCAAACAAGCAAACAAGCCAGTTCAATGAACTGATAGAGTTGAAGGTACCGAGCAACTGATGTCGCAGTCCTTGCACTTATCACTGTGGCCGTTCACTAAAATTTCAAACACAAATGTGGCTGACTTTATGCGAGAGAAAGCATTAGGAGCCTCCAAGAACTTCACAGTGACCTCAGAACCATGGCAGCGAGCTCCAAAGCACAAAAGAGAAAAAAACACCCAACAAATACAGAACAAAAGTGGAACTTTGAGCTGACCCATTTCAGAAAAGTACGAAGTTTATTGTCTGAGACGTGATGCCATGAATCAAGGATGACATTTGGAGTTATGACTAAAGAGATTGAGCTTTCAGAGAAATTGCATGCAGCCTACAAGATAAGCATTCTCACAGACTAATTGAGAGAGAGACAGAGCTTTTTAATGAAAAATGGACAGAAACCAAGACAGTGAAAGAAGCAGCCCTAAATGGTCGTGCAGGGGCTCAAGTAATTCGAAGCTATAAAAGATTATAAAACAGTTCAAACATTAAAAAAAAAAAAGAGTTCTTTTCATTATTAATCAATATACTTGCCAATCTTTTGTCCCTGTAAAGAGCCAAAAAAAAGGAAATCCAACAAAACAAGACTAGTTAATAGTTAAATGATCAAAAGAACAAGTACATATCCACATCTGTAGGCTATGCTATAGCTAGTAAAAAAAGCTCTTCCTTTATGTTCTCGAGTGAGGTCCCACATCGGTTGGAGAGGGAACGAACTATTTCTTGTAAGAGTGTGGAAGCCTCTCCCTAGTAGACGCGTTTTAAAATCGTGAGGCTAACGGCGATACGTAACGGGGTAAAGCGGACAATATTTGTTAGCGATGGGCTTGAGCTATTACAAAGGGTATCAGAGCCAGACACCAGGCGGGTGTGCTAGCAAGGACGCTGGGCCCCCAAGGGGGGTGGATTGTGAGATCCTACATCGGTGGGAGACGGGAACAAAACATTCCTCATAAGGGTGTAGAAACTTCTCCCTAATAGACACATTTTAAAATCGTGAGGCTGATGACGATACGTAACAAGTCAAAGTAGACAATATATGCTAGCAACATTAGATCCGTGTATCAGTTCAAGCGTGTAATCTTTAGGGACTTGGAGAGAAATTTTAATGCTTTATTTCAAAGTTCTTGGGTAGTTTCATAGAAAAAGTTAATACCCTATAAGTCAAGTTCTAAACTAATATGGAAGTGTTGTACTACCACTTCTCATAACACATTCGTTTGAATTTTGAAAGGATCGTTGGAGATCTTTCTGGGTTCCCCTTCATTTATATCCAGACCCCTTTTGAAACAAACGGCAAATTTGTGGTGTCTGGCCCATTTAAAACTGCTAGCAGCGACTTGACATAGCTATTAATTGCAAAATAGGAAGCACAAGCATTTAATAAGCAGAGAGAGAGATTCAAGTTGTGTCCGTTTGTTTTGGGCCCATTTTTTCAGGTACATGAAAACCCTTGTCGTCTTGATGAACTTACAGTTTGGCTGGCAATTTGCAATGGCCTGCGTTTGAAACCAAAGGACAGCCTCTGTTTTATTATCTTCTATTACTGTCTCGAAGCACGGCCTCTGATTCATTATCTCTTCAGTGTCTCAGTTTGGCTGGCCTGTGGATGGATAGATAGGCTTAGAAAATGGAAGCACAGCCTCATGTGTCTATTGTTGACATCAGGCTGATAGAAATCGACAAAAAAGATAAGAATGTTGACATTAGAGGAGTAGACAAGATGTGGGTATGAGAATTTGGGAGGATATGTTGAAAAAAATTTAACCTTTTTCTGAAAAAGAGAAGTTAATTTGTAGAATGTAACGGTCCAAGCCTACTACTAGTAGATATTGTTCGATTTGACCCGTTACATATCGCTGTCAATCTCATGGTTTTAAAACATATCTCCTAGGTAGAGGCTTCTACCCTCTTATAAGGAATGTTTCGTTCCCCTCTCCAACCAACATGGGATGTCACAATCCACCTTCCTTGGGGACCAGCGTTCTCGCTGGTACACCGCTCGTGTCTGGCTCTGATACCATTTGTAACGGCATAAATCCACTGCTAGCAGACTATGGAGAGGTTTCTAGACTCTTATAAGAAATTTTTTGTTCCCCTCTCCAACCAATGCAGGATGTCACAATCCACACTCCTTGGGGACCAACGTTTTCGTTGGTACACCGCTCGGTGTCTGGCTCTGATACCATTTAACGGTCCAAACCCACCGCTAGCAGATATTGTCCTCTTTGGGCTTTCCCTTTTGGGCTTCCAAAACGTATCTGCTAGGGAGAGATTTCCACACCCTTATAAGGAATGTAACGGGTCAAAGTGAACAATATCTACTCACGGTGGGCTTGAGCTGTAAAAAAATCAACTGACACTTCAAAGAATAAAGGATAATCCAAGATCATGTAACGGCCCAAACCCACCGCTAGCCGATATTGTTCTCTTTGGTCTTTCCCTTTCGGGCTTCCCCTCAAGGCTTTTAAAACGCATCTGCTAGGGAAACGTTTCCACACACTTATAAAAAGAGTTTTGTTTTCTTCCCCCAACCAATGTGGGATTCTCACAGATTATCACGAATTTGGTGATGGGGCTTGCTGTTGAACCAAATAAAGGAGGTTTGGATGAAGAAGAAGCCAGTTGAACGAGGGCTATAGAATCAGAAACATGAAAGTCATTAGTGGGAGAAACTGTGGTTTGTACTATATAAATGTCAGAATGTCTGGTCATGAAAGAAAATTCATGACATTGTTGATTGTGGTGCAGGTTTTTTTTGAACCGTACGAGGTGGGTTTGCGTATGTTATACGATAAAGATGTCTGGTTTTTGAGCCATGCCTAAATTGGGAAAAAGGAAAAGGAGGAAAATGAAACTCAGTTCTTTCATTGTTCATCTTCGTTGCCTCAGTGCATTGGTTTTTTTGCTGTGGATTTGTCATAATGGGCTTGTTTTCAATGGCTTCTCTGTTGCCTTCTTGCCTTGTTTTTGGTGCTTGTTTAGGCTACATGAAGGTATCAATGGGGAAAGAAGGTGAGGTTCAATGAGATTGAAGTGCACTTCTCAACACTTTACCAGGCAAAGTAATCAGGCAAAATGTAATAGTCCAAGCCCACCGCTAACCGATACTATCTGCTTTGGCCCATTACATATCGTCGTTAGCCTCACGGTTTTACAACGTGTCTGCTCAGGAGAGGTTTCCACACCCTTATAAAGAATGCTTCATTTCCCTCTCCAACCAATGTAAGATATCTCACAATCCACCCCCCTTAGGGGACCCAGTGTCTTCATTGACACACTACCCGGTGTCTGGCTCTGATACCATTTGTGTAACAGCCCAAAACCCACTGTTAACAAATATTGTCCGCTTTGGCCCGTTACGTATCGCCATCAGCCTCACGGTTTTAAAACGTGTCTGATAGGGAGAGGTTTCCACACCCTTATAAGGAATGCTTCATTCCCCTCTCCAACCGATCGTAACGGGCCAAAGCAGACAACATCTGTTAGCAGTAGGTTTGGGCTGTTACAAACGGTATCAGAACCAAACACCAAACGGCATGCCAGCGAGGACACTAGACCCCAAGAGGGGTGGACTGTGAGATCCCACATCAATTGGAGAGGAGAACGAAGCATTTCTTATGAAGGGTGTGGAAACCTCTCCCTAACAGACGCGTTTCAACCGATATCAATTCTTGAACACTAATCATACTAGGCAATTATCTACAAAGATTCCCAGTTTATTTTTACAATCCTCAAGACACCAAACTTCATCAGTAACACAGTTCTAAAAAAAAATCATCATCAACAAATAATCTCAGGAAGCCTTGAGGTTTCATGAGAGCTCTACAAGCCACATTCACCATTCAAAGGATACAAAACACTTCAGCTTCATTAATCTTGCCTTATATGGACTCTGAATCTTCCTTGAGTTGAAAAACACACCTAGTAGCCTTAGAACGAACTAACGCCACAGAATCAACCTTCCAATACTGTCCTACCTTCTTGTCATTTCCATGAACCCCATCTCACTTCATCTCTGTCGTGTTCGTTCCCACCGCCCATCCGATATCGAAACCGAAACATTCTCTCAGTTACTCCACATTTCTCAGCATAATATACATCATTATTAGACATATAACCATGGAGGTAAAAAACAATAGCCACAATAATGCCAATCACTGCAGCCTTGGATAGCCTGCTTGTTCTTGCCTTGAAGAACATGATAACAGAGGTGAGCCCACAGAGTTCATCATTATCCTTGAAGGAACTCAATGGAAAACTGAAAAACATTGAGGGATTGAACCTTGTAGATGATTATATGACAGGTTCAAGATATGCATACTTGTTAGTTTTTCAAAGTGAGCTAGGAATTTTCCCCGCTGAGATGATTTGAAGAAAGATCCAATCTCTCAAGCTTCATTAAATCTCCAATGGATGATGGGATTCACCAGATAAGCCATTTTTGCTTAAAAATCTAGTATCACTTGTAGTTCATGCAGCCCTCCAAGTTCTTGAGGGATATCAGATGTCAAGAAGTTTTCAGAGAGCCTCAGCTCATAAAGTTTGCTGCATTTTTGGATTGTTGATGGAATAGGACCTGAAAGATTGTTTCTTTGAAGGTTAAGGAACATAGAGGAACGTGAAGATTTCAATCTATCTTGTGGGATTTTGCCTGATAAATTGTTGTTATGGAGAGATAGCTTAAGTAATCTACGACAGGTTACCAATTCTGCAGGTATTTCCCCATACAAATTATTGGATGACAAATCCAGCTCGCCAAGTTTCTTGTAAGTTCCCTATAAATGGAGTGATGGTTCCTGTCAGTTTGTTGTCGTTAACCAAAAAATGCTCGAGCTTGCTACATTTGAAGAGCTGAGCTGACAATTCTCCGTCCTGTGAGATTGTTGTGTGATAAATCCAGAAAGTTTAGCTCTGTCAGTTCGCCGAGCTTGGACGGAAACATAAACCGGGTGAGCTCGTGTGAGCGAGGCGAAGACGTCTCAAGTGTCTAGACAATGTGGAAGGAATAGGACCTGAAAAGCTGTTGTTTGTCAAATCCAATGCTGTTAAAGAAACCAAGCCAGTGTGAGAGGAAAGATGGTTCAATTGAAACCTATTATTGGAGAAGTTGATTATCTTAAGGCTTTTAAGAACGGAGAATGACAAAGGAAAAGAGGGCCTTCAAGGGAGTTGTTATAAAGAGTAATGGTGCTTAATTCTGAGAGGTGTCCTAAACTGGAGGGTAATGACCCTGAGAGATTGTTGTCAGCCAAAGCCAATAACTTAAGGCTTTTTGCAGTACCCCAAAACTTTCTGGGAAGGACCCCCACAAGAAATGCTGCCTTAAATGAAGCACAGCCAGGTTCTTTAAGCTGCCAATATCCTTAGGAATGGGGCCTATAAAATGATTGCCATAGAAGTCGATCTCTGTTCAAGCTCGTGCAGTTAGTAAGCTCGTTCGGTATGCTACCCGACATCTGGTTATCATAGAGGAAAATGATACTCAACTTCTGTAGCTTTCCCTATCTCCTTTGGAATGGCTCCTGTGAGCTTGTTGTCAAAACAGATACAGCTCCTCCAAGGAGCTCATGTTTCCAATTTGAGGAGGTATGGGATCCAGTGAAGCTGTTGCTGTTGAGTACAAGATCCGTTAAGTAGTTAAGATCGTCGAAATTCGACGGGAGATCTCCGTCGAATCCGTTACCAGAAAGATCCAGCTGCTGTAGTGAAGAAACAGTTCAGGCAGCTCCATTGGGAACCTGCCGGAAAGCTGTTCCTGGCAAGAAATATCTGTTGAAGATTTGAATTTTCAAAGCAGAAACTTCGG